>JAGFPH010000216.1:575996-645801 GCA_018207615.1 Philaenus spumarius | reverse complement strand
ATACAGAATAACTTGACCATATTGCACAAAATGAGAAAAGGACACAATTTGAACATAATGGAAGAATTGGAAATTTATAAGCACCAAAAGTTTAATCCTTCAAATATTTTAAATGATAAATTAAATTTCACTTCCAATTGTATATATGACTTAATTTTTGAACTTCAGAATAAGGCCTAAGGTACAAATCTGATAAGGAATACATGAGGTAGCAGTCTCCCAGTACAACTCAGTGAAGTAACATGTGGCCTAAGTATAGTGAACTAGAACAATTTTTATTTTTATTTTTGACAAGTGCTATATCTGCACAATTATTTATGTTGATTGTGTTGTTATGTATGTGATGTTTATGTAAACAATGGACCAGTATTAGTGTTGTTGGCTGGCCTGATGATGCTGCCTGTGGCAGCGAAACATGTAGCCATACATTGAAAAAACAAGTACTACTATTGACTGAAAATTAAGGTATGTTGATTGACTAAAGTAGTTCTAAAGCTAAACAATGAATATTGTAAATTTAAGATATTCACAATAAAAGTTTTATGCGGAAATGTAAAGTTTTATTGTTTTAAGCCTTTTATAAAAAACTTTTTTAATTCGAATTTTGTTATTGGTCCCTTGAGGTTCGAATTATTCAAGTTCCACTGTATCCGTATATTTTCTAGTCCAAAGAAAGTAGTGTTTACCTATGTAAAATGTGTTTGAAAATTATTATAAAATTAATTATTTGTTTCAGTGGGAAAATCTGCAGGAGTATTATTGGAAAAGTTAAAGGAACATTGGGTAGAAAATGATTTTGTTCCCAGTTGTGAGGAGCTTTTGGGATTAGTACCAAGTTTTCTTAACGAAATGGGATTTAATTTTAAGCCTCCACCTTGGCACTAATGTTTTTTAATATACAATTATCAACCTTCTTTGTTTAATTAAATATCTTTGATTATTACCTGCTTAGTGTTGTTTTTTTTTCTATAACTAATGTTTTAAAATATAAACTTCCTTCCATGATAGCCTTGCCTAATTTACTCTATCCTAATTTATTTCTTTTCCCCAGTAAGCATATTAATTGACTTGATGTGGAGTGGTATTTCTTTGCATCCGTCACTTTGAGACCGGATTCAAATAGAGCTTTGAAAAGTAGAATAGGGATGTAAGGGTCTGGGAGGCCTCATTATTTTGGAAGAGGGTCAAAGTGGCTAAAAACCCCCAAAATTTGAAATTTTTGTTATATACCTGAATCGACGCAGAATTCAAAGTGTGTGACTGTAAGACACCTAACAGAGTGTAAAGTCAGGTTTTAATATGTTTCGATATTACATTAGCACGTGGCATTGATATGCTTACCGGCCTACCATCCCTCTTGTTAAAATCTATTGAATGAAAAAGAAAACATCCTGAGTTTTCAACAAGTAATTGTTGACAGATTGCATAATATTATCCCTAAGGTAAAGAAAAAGTATTATAATCTCAAGTATTGTAAAACAAGCGCAAGATGGGTTCTAAGTGAACGATCATTATAAAGAGACTCGACTTTGAGTGTGCACAGCGGTAACAATGACATGTGCATAAAGGTAGAGCTATCGTAACAGATAGGATTCTAACATTGATGAAACAATCATATTGTGCCAGACAAATGGAGTGGAAGAATACTTGTCAGGATAAAAACCCTACATGATCATCAGAAAAATCATGTTGATGGTTTTCTGGGATGAAATATATTTGGTTATTATCATATTCGGTTAAGAATCAGCGACCAATAAGGAGTACGTACTACTGGTAATGCTCCTTATGATATACAAAGATGATATTTTTCTCCATGTTATCATCCATTTATTACATGCTTTTCTTCAACTCACTACCGGTGGGTGGACTGGTGCACGGTCGCCTCGGCTCTTTCCGGATCGCCTCGGGCTGCTCCGTATAGCACATAGAGTTACGACTGTGTTCTCGCATACGTATACTAACCAAAAAATTAATGTTCAGATGGGGAAGGGGAGTTTGGCCCTGAAACCAAAAATTTTCGGAAAAATCTAATTTATGACTATAACTAAAAAGTCAAAAATAAAATAATGAAAAAAAAAATTTTTAAACATACTTTCCTATCCATGAATAACATAAATAGACTCGAGCTAAAAAATAACCCACATATAAAATTAATTCTTCCTCAGCGAATCTGATATTGTTATGAAACTTGATAGCTTGCAATCTTTTTACTTTTCACAAAATAAACACACCGAAAAAGCATGGGGCGTACTCTTGCGAAGTTAAAAAAACATCACACCCATGCTTTTTGGGTGTGTTTATTTTGTGAAAAGTAAAAAGATTGCAAGCTATTACAATATCAGTTTCGCTGAGGAAGAATTAATTTTATATGTGGGTTATTTTTTAGTTTGAGTCTATTTATGTTATTCATGGATAGGAAAGCATGTTTAGAAAAAAATGTTCATTTATTTTGATCATTAATGAATTGGCTTTGGAAAATTTAGTTCAGCCCCTTTTAGCCACATTTTGCTGCATGTGATTTAAACTGAAAGAATGACAAGGCAAAAGAATATGACCTATATTGACTCCAGTATCATGATAAAGATTTCTTTGCTGGGGATAAGCTTATTCAAATATGGGACAAGTATATTACTGTTTCTAGGGACTTTGTTAAAATGTAAACAAATGTTCTAACTGGTTAAATAAATTAGTTTACATTTAAATTGATAAACATACGGTATATTATTACTATTTCCTTCTTACACAATAATTTCCTTCAAAATATCTTTAACAGCAACGACAAGTAGATAAATCATAGTAAAGTAATATAACTGAGCATTTATATCAGTCATAAGTTTATTAAATGTCTAACGGTATTATGATCACTTGTTTTTTGTGTACTATGCGTGTAGTTTATTAACTCGAACTTAGTACATAGCTGGTACAGAAGAAAGGTATAACAAAAGTATGACTGTAGTTCGGTTTGCAGTAATTTAAACAATTTTAAATGTACAGGTTCTAATCATGAGCTCTTATTTAATCTTTCAGTCATAAAGGAACAATGTTTCAGGTCACTTAGGCATACACATTCAAACAAAAAACTGACACGTACAATGAGAATTATAAACCGTCAACCACAATAAATGTACAAGTAAAAATGAGAAAATGGATGATGTAGGCACAATGCTACATAATATAAGTAAAGAATATTTTGAGTTGACTAGTTGTTAATACATCTGCAAGACATGCTACAAGCGTTTTGTTAGTGTATAGATTTTTACTTATATCATACAAACACTTTATTTATGTACAGTGAATTTGATTTCTGTAAACAGTGAACGTATAAGAATTAGTCTTACTTAATATTCTTAAGGTTAGAACTGCTGTGGTTTTTGTGTAAATTAATTAACAAAAATCTTTAACACCGCTATCTTAAAAACTGTTACTGTAGCTTCTCTGCTTTCAGAAATAAAAAAATGAATTTGTTTTCAAACAACTTTTATAGAATACCATCAAAACTACAGACCACAAAATTATGTACAAAAATCTTTAAATGATACAAAATATGCCAATAAACAAAACAAAAAATGTTTTGGAGTAGAAAATTTTTAGAAACCTTTTTTTATGTTAACTACTGGAATGTATGCTGTCTAGTAAGTTTTATTAGCTACAAATTATTTCAGTTTACTAGTTTTTAGCTTTCCACGCAAATTAATATGCTACAGACAGACAAACTTGTCATTCTATAATTTTATTTTTTATAGAAACAAGTGATTGACTGCTAAAGGAAAGAGTGATTGATAAGCTTAGCGAATAATTTACAATACCTTTTTATATGAACAAACTTTTAGCTGAATTTAATTTATAGGTTTTTAGTTCTAAAGTTTAACTTTGTGGTAAAATATTTCTTGTTTCATTCCTGCATTTTAATGTGCCGTCAAAATAATTTTAAAACATAAATATTGTGTTATATACAAATTCAAACTTCTAAATATGTTGTCATTCAGATTAGTTTTAAGTGGGCAAGACATATTTCTAGGTAAAAGGCTAAATACAAATGCAGGTAATAATATAAATAAATTCAATTTAAATACAGATTTTGATGTACTTCATGTCAATTGCAAGGGTAATAAGTTAGATGCTTTGGAAATGTTAAAAATTAAGAGGCTAATTAATAAGGACGTAAGTTTAGTTTTAAACGAACAAATAGATTTAAGCAATTCGCCACTTCTACAACCGTTGTTATTGACCAGTTCGTTTCCTCCCCCATCCCTAACCTAACGGTATTTTGGCCTACCTGTACCCAACTGCTGTGTGTTGAATTTTTTCTTGTTCCTTTAGTCTTTGAGTTGCCTTCGATAATGCCGTAGCTGGCGAAACCTAGCTCGGCATGGCTCAATAAAGATTTGTGAAACATTACAAAAAGTTTTAATTTATTTATTTATAATGGAATTTCACCAAGAACCAACGGTCGTTAGTATAAATAATATAAATAAATATTGAGATGATATAATTAATAGAACTTGAAATGAAATGCTTATAAATAATACCTTAACTAACTCAAACTTGTTTCAACAATACCAGCAGGTCCGTGCTGGAACCTTGTAACAGCCGGTGGGAAATTACTTGAGGGGGCAAACTCTTAGACATATTTTCAGAGTACTAATGACGATTAAATGGTAACATCTTACGCATTTAAGCTTTACCTAAATTTAAGGAATAGTAGTAAGTAGCAAAATATTTTAAAAGTGCTTATACAAATAATGTATTTAAAATAATATGTTTAAAAAAGTAACGTAATCAAAATGAAGAAAACAAAGATATGAACGATATACAGTAGGATCTCGCTAATCCGACCCTTTATCAGGATTGGTAGTGCCGGATTAACAAAATTGCCGTATTAGTGGAACATTAGGTACAAAAAGAAAATTTAACATAAAATTGTATATACATTGTTTATATACTATCATATGTAATATTTAATTACTGTACCTTCAAAAACATGTTATAATATACGAGATTGGAATACAATACATTATTCTGGTGTGAAGAAAAACAAGAATAAAATGCTTAATTTCTAAAAAATAAAGTAAATTGAACTATAAAACATTTAAATTTTAAATTAGTAATTGTCCATGATTTCTTGCTTTTTTGAATTGAAGGAAAGCCTCAACACGTTTTCCTGCGGTCTCTTTAGTGTTATGTTATCAGATGCGGAAGCACCATTTTCCTGAGCCAACGAGATTGCAGTGGAGAAAGCTTTCAGAACCGAAAAGTCCTGGAATACACACTGCACGGAGTTTTCTTCCGCCACGGATTATTTGTCATTGCCGTCATATCAACAGTGGCACGAAGGAGTTAGGCGTCTAAGTCAGGTCGTCAGGATTATCCACAAGATGATTCACTACTCTTGAAGAACGATTCAATTTTGTCCTTTTTCTTTTCTATGTCATGTATTGTTGCACGGCCAATGTTGTACTTCTTAGCTAAATTACTGTAGAAAACTTGTCATCTTTTTCCAAATGTTTTAAAATTTCATACTTTTTATCCAAAGTTGATGTGACGTGTTTACATTTTTCCGACATTGCACTACATTACAATAATACACATAACAGACACACGATCACTACTGATACACTTTAGCAAACGATGGCACAATGGCTGTTTATGTTGTACAGTAAAAACTGACACTCTGACTCACATACATGCAGGGATTTGAAAAGTTGAATGACCTGCCGTCGCTCTCTGAGTGCCAGATTGCTGGACGTGCCGGTATAGCGCACAACCGGATTATAGAGACTGTACTTTATAAATATAATAAACAAAATAGTTATATAATTTCTTACTTTTTTGTTAATTGTTGTCTATTTGCACAATAACTGCAAATGCCTCCATATTGGAATAAATGTAATTTGTATAATAAATATATCCTTTTAACACAGATTTATAGAATAAAAAGCTGATTCTAAAAAACAATGAAGCCTTTTACAATTTAAAACATAAGAAGCAAACATAACAGCATTACATAAACAACAGTAGCAAAATTAACAGTTAACAAAGTTCTTCTTTTTTTTTCTGTGTTGGTACCTATTTACAAATATATGTAGATGAGTTTGTATTCAAATGAAATTCTAAATTGTTTAAATGCCTACATATAAAATTAAGTTGCTATGCTAGTAAAACTATACGGTACTGCTCCAAAATTTAATAGAGTAGATTTAATAAATAATTTGACCACACAGCTGAACCGCTGACATGAGTTGAGCGAATTTCCAAAATTAAGTTTATATGTTTTAGGATTTCAACCAACTATTTGGGAAATTGATCTACTCACGAAGGCAAATGTACAAAATATATTGGTAGAATTTGATTGCACATAAGTCTCCAGCTTTAACTCACGCGCTCTTTCGTTCCACTCACAGCTGAAATATTTGCCTTCCGATCCTTGAGGCCTCGAGTTATGGACTGCTTCGCTTTGCTCGCAGCGTACAAACACGGCTGCCGGCCTCGGATCAGAAGATGCCCCCTAGGTAAAATAACCACGAGAACCGGGTACTTTAATGGTATTTTACGTTTTGATCAAATTGTGTAGAACCAACCGAGCTATAATGTTCTGTAAAAAAATTTAATGTGGAGAATAATATACATTTATTTGTTTAGATAAAACTCTAAAAAAGTTTCATTCTCGTCCCAAAAATCTCAAAAAATAGTTACTTCCTGTCAAAAATATGCTTTTGGTTGTTGGATATTTTTAGCTAACGAACTTGTCCGAGAGCGATGTAGACAACTAACGTGTGTACCAAGTTTGGACCAAATCAGAATACGGCCATTAGAGTGCAACACACACATATATATATTACTTCCGGTCAAAAAAAGTGCTTGTAGTAGTTGGATTTTAGTGGTTATTTACTATTCCCGACCTTTGGTCTTACCATAAGGGTCACTGCAATAGCTCCTCTTCGCTAATAAAGCCTAGTTGTAAAGAAAACTCTTACAACTAATACAAAAATACTTGACCTATTAAGCTTACATGGTCCAAATAAAAACAAATAGACCTATTACCTAAGGTATACAATGTTAGAAAATTATAATATGAAAAACATATAATAGACACATCATGTATGAGGATAGGAACAGCGCAATATATGAATAAACACAAAAGTGACATAAATAATAAAAAAATTGTATGAATTCATTCCTGCACAAAGAATGTTGCTGTAATAATATAAAGCTCAAAACCATAATAGAATTAATTGGTATCAGAAAAGCATAGTTATAATAAATATTTAAAATTTATAGCTAAACAAAAAATAGTACATACATATAGGCCTATATACATTAACAACACACATATAAGATAGTGCAGCTGAATACATTTAATGTATCTTGAATAGAGCTTTGTTGCTTTAATGATTCAAAAAACTGAAGCAAACTTCTCATTTCTGAGTTGAATTTACAAAGATGTTCGATTAATTTGTCGTCATTTATGGAATTTAAGATGACTTTTAGCTATCAGAATAAATGATTCAAGATTTTCATTTGACCAATTCTAGATTTATGAGCTCCAACTTTAAGTGCGGTCGGGTACTGATGATGGATTGAAAACAAAGCCCCCTCCCCTGCCTTGTTTTAAACGAATCGAGTGCACTTGGTTCCACTCGTAAACGTTCATTGTCACTATATTTACGCTTGTATAGCTTGTTGGTTGTTGGTACCGTCTGCTGGGTAATTTTGAAGGCAATCAAACATTTACACATCCTTCTCATAAGTTCTATGAAAAATGAAAATTCGTCTGAATTATTTGCTTTTATCATTTTTATTAAATTTAATTTCTTAGAGCTAGAGGGATGCCCAGGGGGCGCATGGGAAACTTTCCTGTGTCCTGAAGGGCCAGCATGGCTTTGATCTCCAGCAATGTTAATAATTGAAATAAGTTTGATTTAATAAAGGTATATTGTGTTCAAGTTTTTTCTGTTATGCAGTAATTTTGCTTTTGTTCAGGTTTCCAGTATGCTGAGGCAAAATGATAAAGCTGGTCAGTTTAGACACATTCTGCTCACTGGTCCACCAGGTAATTATATAAAGAATTTGTGTCTGTAATTTTTAAGACATTAAAGTTATGTAGAACAAATATTAAAACAGTAATAACCCAGGCGACTAAAACTACTTACTACAAAAACCAACTATGATTTGTAAGTCCTGTCTTATCAGTATCAATTATTTTCAAATGATTCTTTTTTAAATAAATTTCTTCTCTACATAGTGCAAAGTACTGATTTACATAACTACAAAATATAATGAAAAATATTTTAGTAGAATTAAGGATTTCTTATAAAAAAATTGAGATCCATATCAGAATATTAATTTGTAGTAAAATTAAAAATTGAACGTATGGTCATCTCTACCAGGGGCGGACCGTGGGTAAATGGCGCCCTGTGCGAGGCATGGTTCCGGCGCCCTGACACGGGGGGGGGGATAAAAAAACTGACCGGCAAATATACGCCGCTAACTTAAATCCTGAACACAGCATCGAATTTCCCGGAAAGGGTCTGAAATTATGTCTTCCGAAAAATATCAAAGAACCGAGGAAGGAGCTAGACCCAGTAACAAATGAATAATCGACCTCCATCTATCTATTTTGCTGGTTTATTAAATCAATAATTTTAAGTAATTGGAATAATTAGTTATTTTGTGAAAATATGATACCATTGCAGCATTTTAAATACTAAAATTTTAAATTTTTCACTCATTGTAAGCATTAAACATACTTCTATTTTCAAAGCGGTTCATCAACATTAATTGATTCTCTTGCCATTTAAGCCTCCAGTATAGTATTATATTGCCCCTTATATATTAGTGTCCGGATTTGGTCTGGGCAAACTTATGGTAACCCTAGTAATAGGCGACCGCTTCTGTATTCACAGCATGGGTGCGATTTACCTCACTTTCGAAATTCAAATAATTCTTAGTCTAACACTTTTACGAAAAGATAATTTACAATTAGACAGTTCAATTCTTTGATATATTCTCTACATTTTGTTATAATAATATTTCATTTTTGGTCAAAGCATATATTCCGAATTTACATTTCAAACTTTGGCATGTTTTGTTAGCAGCCTTGTAGTAGGAACATAACAACAGTTATTTTCAAAATACTAAATTTGAAATTGATAAATATTTTTATACAGTTCTATTTATAACTAAATTACGAAAATTTTTTACACTTATGAAACAAATTACAAAAAATGTTTACTACTTGTTATGTAGGCCTAAAGTCAGACGTTTACTGGTGCCAAATTTTGTTGTAACGTTGCACTGGACCATCCACTCCCTCAATCACATTAATTCAACACTAAGTTCAGAATTTTACATCCGCCAATCGCCAATCGAAAAACCTCAAGATATACCTACACTACTACAGTACAGTGCGTTGCGACTATGCGAGCAAACTACAGTAAAGTTTCCCACATTTTAACTCAGCTCGGAATCGAAATGGGACAACTTGGAAGCACCATACATATTTTTGCCAGCCTCGCGACTACAGATAAGATGATATTACAGACCGATGATTCAAAGTCGAGGCGGCCAAAAAGTTTAAAAACCAGTGATACTTAACTTTTATATAATAAACTTGCTTGGCATGAAAATGTTTATATAATACAGTATATTAATGAGATTATTGTAATCAAAATAAGACCAAATGTGATATAATTTGGACCACATTTAGTGATTAATACGTCTCGATTAACTCATTTAATTTCACGATTAATTAATTAAATAATAAATATCCCAAATGAGAGGACAACACGGAATACATACAAACAATGGACGTACACTAACAAACGCTGTCACAAATACAAGGTCGAAAGGCACCCCGAAAGAGAAACATATTTAAACGTAGGTACATTGGCCGCACGGTGATTTATTTAGCGTGCGTGTTTTTGTGTGATAGCCTAAAGCTTGCTTGTGTTAAATTTTTTTTTTGTAAGAAAAGTAATTTCTTGATATAATGCATAAAAATCGCTTAAGTTTAAAGTCTTTTACCGAGGATTTAAATGTTTGATAAAGGTTATTAGCTAAAAAAGAGACATTTTGCCAAGTTTTTGCTTAAAATTATATGTGTGTCTTTAAAATTTGCTATGTGCTATGTACAAGTACAGTAACTAAAAAATAGTTACAGTACATATACTTTTACCTACTTACAGTAGGCCTACTTTTCTTATAAAAAGTAAGCATATTATCTGCACCCTTTATACGTGCCAAACATATACGTAAAATAGGGGTTTTAGAAGTGAACATTTCAACAATTTTCCGAGGGAGTTTTTTCGTTTAATTCGGAAGCGTTCCGGTACTGGAAAAATTACCGGTACTGGTGTAAAGCCCTGCCTAAAGTTGAACTTTTTCCTTTCGTTACTGAACATTTTTTGTTTCTTGGGCTAATAAATTTTACAATTTTGTGTCAATACATTTTTTAATTGCATATATGAATTCTTTGAACCTTTCTCTACAAAAAAGGTACAGAACACTTTTGGATTGGGGTTAATTTAATATTTTTGGCGAATTTTAGCACAAAGTTAGTATTGTAATTTGCTAAACAGCGTATATAATTAAAGGTACTAAAATGATATTCTCTTTTACATGCAATCCCCAAGTTCATAATTTTGAGATTGTAATCCAAGAACGTCATCATCTAAGGGTCCAGCTGATCCAGAGGCACCACGGAAAAATTTGCTTAATGCTTTAGCCTGCTGTTGGTCTTGTTTTTCAATATCAGCGTTTCTTTTTCTATAAAAATTACCCGAAGGCTTTTTTTTGTCGACATGTTAATTAATTATTGGAACTTACAGTAATGGGTCTATTTCTCATATCAGTCAATATGTGGCGCCCCACTCCGCTGCCCTGTACTCCGCTTCGCAGAAACTATGCAGCTATTTTTAAATACAGACTCGTTGTCGCTCCGCTTCCGGCAGGATTGGAGACCGGCCGGCTCGGATTTTAGGAAGTCAACACTTTTCGGATTTTCGGATTACGCCGCGCCCCCCACCCTCAACACTTTTAGTTTCCTGCCGCCTCATGCACTTTTGTTGTTATAATATATGGAATATTAGAAAGAAAAAAAATTTCTATTATTCTCCTTATTTTCCAATTACAAGTACCACCATTTTTTTCCATCGCCATGGCGCCCCGGTGCCGATGGCGCCCTGTGCGGTGGCACAGGTCGCACATGCCAAGATCCGCCCCTGATCTCTACATTATTTTAAAGAGGTTGACAAAAGACATATTTTTATATCTATAATATTTTGTTGGGTCAGTGTAATGGAAATGTTATTTGTAAACCATGTAACATAAGGAAATTAATTTATCTCATAAATATCTGAAGCTCTAAATTGAAAAACCCGAGCTCGTAAGACCTTGTTACCTTGTTAAAAAATAGGAAATCATTTTTAACTATCCAAAGAGGTGGCAAAAGACAAAAATTCATATTTTTATTTAAATCCAAAGATCAAAAACTTTGGAAGTTGAAAGTATATTGTATTGTAACACACAAAAATAAAACTTAAATACAAAATATAATTTTTTCTTTATTTTTTTATGTAAAAAAATAACAAATTAATGATATACCAAGTTAAACAAATGACAAACAATGTTTTTAAATAGTAGTCGTGATATGTCAAAAATATGTAGTGTATTTTATTAATAACCGCACTGACATAGTTCAATTTTTCCCAACTAGGAATATCATCAAATTTTTTCTATTTGGTCTGAAATTAGTTTTATTCAAATGATCAAAAACTGTTATATTTGGATGGCTTTGTAAAATTTTGATAAAATAATAGTTTTTATACAACTAATTAATTGGTATTTCTTGTAAAATTGGTAATTTTAGCACTCTAGAAAGAAAGTTGATGACAATTTTTATATGTATTTTAAAAAGCAATGAGTAAAAAATGACTCTTATTTTTGTAGGTGGTTGTTTGAAAAATATGGAAGCTTTATTTGCTTAGCATGTAGCATGGACCAAGTGTTTGCCTTCCTTAACAACAAAGTCAATTATTATGCATGTAACTTTCTTTTCAGTCAGTATATTAAAAATTAAGTGCCATACTATAGTTTTACCCATAAAACAATAATTATTAGCTTCGAAAAATAAAACAATTTGGTTGATAAATTATATTTTGTAATAAGTTGATTGATACATATTTTTAAAATAATTAATTTGTAATTATCTAAACAAACAAAAATATTAAATGTGTTCCAATTTCAAATGCTAAATTGTAATATATCAATTTAACAGCATTTTGTACATCTTCGGTTCTTGTAAGGTCCACAAAATTTTCTTTAATTTATATCAACTATTTTTTCCATTTTCGAAGATTTGGAGGTTTGATTTGTTATGGATTTATAACAATAAAATTAATTATTTTTGTATGCATTTAAATTAGTTGAACAAAATGTCCTATATTCCATTGCCCAAAGAAATGAGAATTCCAGTGGGATTTAGAAGATAAAGATATATGTCTATTGAATTTGACATTGCTTCTACTCGGGTTAATTCTCAACTAGGCCAGCAAAATTTAATTGGAAATTGAGTTTTATAATTATTTTTTCTTTAAATTCATTTGTTCTTAGAATAAGGATAAATATCTACATAATTATTTTTATTTTGTTTAAAATTATATAAACCAAAATGTTTAAAATGTGAATTTGAGAAATATTTTCTTTGAATATGGATACACAGCAAAATGTGTTATGCTAAGAAATATCATAAGTTAACATAATAATGTAATTGTTTTACCAAAAAATGATTAAAACAATGTAATTCATTTTATATTGAAAACCAGGCTGTGGAAAAACAACATTAGTAAGAAAAGTGAGCGAGTTATTAAAGGAAAGTGCCATTCCTGTGTATGGGTTTTATACTGAAGAAGTTCGTAGTGGAGGACGTAGACAAGGATTTGATGTTGTTACTTTGGAAGGCGTTAAGACCCCATTGGCAAGAGTCATGTATGTATCTTTATTAAAAATAAATAAGTGAAACAATGAATTAACACTCTAATTTATATTAATTGATTTATTTGTCAGATCACAGAGGCAAAATCTTCAATAGGTAAAATGAATCCGTAATATATATTATATAATAAGAATAATATTATATAATAGGAACAATATTATATAATAAGAATGAATCCAATATATATATATATATATATATATATATATATATATTAATCTCATTAATATAATGTTACAACCTACCGTCGTCGGTAGTCACTTGTCGTATTGTAAAATGACGGCTGTTTCGGCTATTCAGCCATTATCAAGTTATTGGAGAACATCTTCCGTTGTCATGGAACACTTAACAAAAACATGTTCACAAACATTTAAATAAATTATTCACGAAACATATTTAATAAAAAAATCAAGACCACATGGGAGAAGTGTATAATGACGATATTCTGATTTACACTTCAAAGGTATAGGAAATATTGAATAAAAGTACAATGTATGAAATGAGGAAGCACAATGCCCATTTCAGAGATATTACCAAGTAAACTATATTCTCTGCCATATACAAATGTGTACTATATTATATTACAGTAGAGGGTGACAGAATAAAGTGAGACAGAAAAAGCATTACGGTAAAATTTGATTCACCGCCCACAATTTTTAGTATTTTTAAGGTGTCATCGATTGCTGAGTTATTTTTATTTAAAAATAGGTGTTCGTTGTATTTTGTTTCAATTTTTCGATGACGTAGCATTTGTTTGGATGCCTGGATTTGTTCTTTTGAACCTTTTTCTAAAGATCTGCCTGTTTGTCCAATGTATTTCATTGGGCAATCGGCGCTTGATACTTCGTAAACCCTTGAGCTATTAAATATGTCACCTTTAACTTTGTTTTTGTTTATGATGCTCTGTAAGTTGTTCTTAGTTTTGACTGCAATGGTGTACAAAAACATTTTGTTTGGGGAAATCGTTACCGATATTGTATGCTAAATCTTTTTGATATTATAAAATGATATGTTTGTTTTCTGATTTAGTCTTGGTACTTCCTGATTTCTTCTCTTGTTTATTAAATATTTTGTCTACAAATGGATGGTGAATGTCCATTATTATTGGCAATATATTTGATTGTATTAAATTATTCTTGAAAATCTTTTTGTGTCATTGGTATATTGCGTAGTTTATGAATAAAACTTGTAGACTACCATATGGGAAAATTGATGGTTAGAGGAGATGTGAAATGTAGTTGGTGTGAGTAGTTGTCTGGATGAGACTTGGTACAAAACGAATATGTCATTTATATAATATGTGTGATGGTAGATGATGTTTTTATTATGTTTATTTGTATTGTTAATGATATTATTGGTTTCTATATTATTTAAAATCTTCTGCCATGGTGCTTGACAAAGAGCACCCCATCACTAATCCGTTGATTTGGCTGTGATAGTTATTGTTGAATTAAAATAGTTCTAGAATTGACAAATATTAAGTAAACTTGATATTTCATATATTGATCAGTTTGAATACAATTTTCTTTCTACCTATCTTATTTATATAATAATTTCATATATTGCTTCATCCTTCATGGTTTTGTTAGTTTTCAGTATGTTGGTCAATACGTGAACGATTTCTTTGACCGGCATGTTAGTGTTCAAATTTTGTATATCAAATTACACTAAGGATGAGCCAATTTTGACATGACATTGACACATTGTGTGTCTTTTATTTTTGATATCAGATCTTGAGTGTTTTTTAAACTGTAATTGTTATTGAAATTAACATGCTTGTGAATCAATCTTCCAATTATTATTATGTACTTGGTCTTTGGAGAACGACCGCATCACTATTGTCTGCACGTTGAGAGTACAGCTGATGTTTCGTGTATTTTACAGATGTCCATTTTCAGGGCTTAACAAATATCAAGTGAAGCGAGAAGTCCTAGACCAGAGGTTATAAAGTCCTGAGAGTGGACCACAAAGTTAAAGCTATTTTAATAAATTTAATCAGCTTCTCTAAATCGAAACCGTCTATAATAGGGAGAGTCGATATCAATTTTTCAGCCGGATGGCTGAGTTTACCATAAACAATTTCAGGAGTAGAGTACTCCTGACCTAAAGTAATGGGAACAGGTACAGAGCCTGATTCCAGCAAATTTCTTTCGTTCTGGTCAATTTAAAATTGGAATAGTTGAAACAGTGGCCACATTGATTTGGCTCGACCTGAGGACTGCGTTGGAACTACAGAATTATTTAAATTGTCTGCAGAGAGCGACTGAAAATTTAGTTTGAGCATTTGAAAAGATGCTAACATGCGATTACACTCTGCATTATGCTCAGTGGCATTTAAGTTTAAATTATTTAACACAGTTGTCAATAAGCTTAACCTAGCCTCAAACAGCTCTAGCCTAGTATTGAATCTGGATAAATCTAAATTTTGATTAGGATTTAAACTTGCAAATTTATCTTTTAAATCGTCAAGAGTGTCATGAGCCAGGTCGAACTGCTCCTCAAAATTATCAGCTGTTAAATTATTTGCACATGGCTCAGAGCCTGCTTGAAGTAGGCCTCGCAAACTAGACCGCATTGTCCTTACAGTGCCAAGACCGCCTCCTCGCACCACTACTTCAAAAGAAAGTTCTGGCTTCCTGAGATAATCTACGATTTGTTGTAGGTCACACATGTTTTTAAATTAAATGAAAAAGAAAGCCAGGTGATAATTTGGAAAAGAGTAAGCTGTGTGTATATATATAAAAAAAAATGAGTATTAAAGATAGATACAAACAGAGAGAAATTTTGTAAATTTTTTTAAATTTTTGTTAAGTTTTTATCTATTTTTGGATTTTATAATTTTTTTTTTTTTGATTTTGTAGTTTTTTGTATTTCTTTTTGTTTTTTATTTGTCTCTGTCTGGATATATCTTAAATTGTAAAAAAAAATGAAAAAGAAAATTTTAAAGTTTCATAAAAAAAAAGATTGGTTTATGAGAAAAGTTGCTGTGTGAGAAAGGTGTGACGAATGAAGAATATATTGGCAGCACTCAAGAAACAAACACCATCGAGTTATTCGCAAACAAAATTTTAAGCAAGTTAAACAGACAGAAGTCACAGAGTGTGACCAAAGAATAATTAATAAGTTAGGCCTATCTGAGAATCGACCCGATCTGCTACCAGAAAACATGTACCAGTCTTAAAAAAAAAAAACTAATAAATTAAATCGGAAGCTATACTGGGCCACATAGACTGGACATGTTCAAAGACTTACCTTTAAAACAAAAATCACCAAACTCCAGAAATGTCTCAGCTGATCACTTACAAAAAATATTATTATACCTTGAGGTTAACTCAATAAACAAAAAACTAGGTTCAATTTAGGTTTATTAACCAAAAATTAAAAAAAGAATTACATGCCCTTAGTTATAAAAAATGAAAAAATTTACATGCCCTTAAAATACAAAAAAAAAAAAAAAAAAAAAATGAAAAAGGTTGGATTACAAAATATAAATTTAAATAGAATTTAAAGTTCCCTCCCCTAAATAAAAAAGTCAAAAAACCCTCACCATTAATAATGATTAAAAGGTTTAAACAAAATTATAAATTAGACAAAATTACAAAATTTAACATATAGTACCATGGATTTGTTAATAAGTAACATTTATGTTGTTGGCCAATTGTAAAGCTAAGTATAATTAAATAATAAAAAAAATAAATGAAATTATAAGACGTCTCTCTATAATAAAAGTATGTATATAATTTCTAAAAGAGCCCTTTAAGGGCTGAGGTCCGAAAATTGCTGTAGCTGCTCCTCCCAATATTATTATTAAGTATAAAAGACATATATTAAAAATTATTCATTTGTTACAAGATACAAAACAGTACACAGCCTATTCAAAAAAAGTTTCTTACAAAGTTCACTGCAGATTTTAGTAAAGTTTCATATTTTAGTTCATAGCTATTTTAAAAGGAAATCACTGTTGCAGAACATATGGGTAGAACTTGCATTTAGGTGTGGAACTTGCATTTAGGAGTGGTACTCGCATTTAGGAGTGGTACTCGCACCAGTTATACACTGCATTAAAACAAAAATAATATGCTTTTTTAGAATTAAAGTAGCTTTAAAACCAAGCATAGTGAAAAGCCTTTAGGTTAAAAGTTTGCCTTTATAATATTTTTGATAATAGGTGGCAAGCAGGTATTTTAAAATAAAAATGTTAACTGTTAATACAAGACTTAACCAAAGTTAACTCGTCATGTTACTTTCTGTTGCTACATGTCTAAGGACCACATGGTAAACTTTAAAATGTTCTTTGGTTATAAACTCAAAATATATCGGAGATATAGTTATTTAATTTATAGGTTCTCCTTTTTTTAAAGTCCTTATTTGTTAAAGATTACACAGCTTTAAATTTGTATAAAAATAATATAATTTGCCTAAACTAGGCTTTAGTTTGAAAATAGGCTAGTTACATAAAAATTTAATATTTAGGCTTTATTGAAGGTATTTAAAGAAGACAATTGAATTACACAGATATTAAGTTATACTTTAAGAGTTTGAAATATTATTTACAATATTAAAGTAGACTTAAATTCACATAGTAGCAAACTTACAAGTAAAGTTTTATAACAAAGCCAACGTTAAATAGTATGACAGCAAAAGACATTTCAATTTGGCAAAAATAATTTCACATACCTGGTATTCAGAAGAATAGGACTTAAAATAAAGACATAATAATTACTATCGCACAGTCGTTAAACACCTGACTAAGTCATATTAAAAATTAAGAACGGGATACAAACAAAGCCATCTTCTGTCGACTTGCACAAAACGAAGGCAAAAATGGCCAACGGAGCCAACGTGCAACTCTAAGTTAGGTCACGTGATTTAACAGCTGGTCGGTATCAGATAAACCTACGTCGTTACAACTGGCAGAAATATTAATAAAAATTGAGTATAATATTTCTCTAAAGATGAAACATTTATTTGTTTGTAATTCAAACTACATATATTATATTTTGTTTTAATAACGCTTTATAAAATCTCATTAACTCATTAGTAATATAAAAAAAATTTTTACTACTAATTAAATCAACCTGAGCAAATTAGGAGAAAGAAAATAGTATTAACACTTTTTTGTAATGAGTAAAACATATTGCAAATTCAATGTAAACTAGAGACAATTTTGGTTTTGGTATAGAGTGCTTTTTAACCCTATTGAGCAGTCAAAGCGCTAGGCTTTGGTCTAACACTACTCAGTGACAACGCTACTTTGTATTGAATATGTCACCTACTAAAAATCGTCTAATCGCAATAAAACATAAACCGTTGGAAAGAAAATGATTTAAACTTTAATTTTTGTACTTACATTTTTTTTAAACTTATATTTACATATGTAATCATTGTTTTAAAATTTTAGTTTTCTGTAAATGTTTTGCCGACTATAATCGAATTGGTACAATTTATCGTTGCATGTAAACAGGACATTGTAGCAATTTATTGGAATTGGATTAGATGGTTGGTGCTGGCCGGCATCAATTTCTATGAATCGTAACAATAAATTTTAACGTGTAAACAGTAGCGCTCATTTATCGCTACGATTTGACTCAGTTTGCTGCAAGGGCCGTTCACCGAAAAGGTTGTGGCACTAGTTCGTTGATTCCGTTTTACGTATTGTTTTTACCTTGTGTTGTTTTTATTCAATTGATAGCAAGGCAGCTCAAACTCCTCGAGAGTTCTTGACTGAATTTATTGAACTATATCAGAGTTTTACCTGCTTGTGGCTTGTTCAAAAATACAAGGAGTTTGATCCGTTGGCAGACAGAAACACTGTTGTTAAACAAATTAATGCATTGAGTATGGTTGATAAGAAAGAACTATCAAAAGTTAAATAATTGTCAATGAAGGTTGGACAAGAAATCGTTGCACGTAAACATAATCCCACTTTCTTGTAACGATAAATTGTTAGGATTTATCGTAGCGTGTAAACCAGGCTTAAACCTCAATAGTGCTCGACTGGGATATTTTGACAATAATATAGAGATACCTTTGGATTCGTCAAGATTTTAGCTTTCTAAAACTGCCACTCAATCAAAAGTCATTTGCATAGTTCCAAAGATATGGAACTGTCTGTAAAACTTTGCAATTGGACAGATTTCAACCAATAAAACAGCACATTTTGCGTTCGAGATATCTCTTATAATTCGAATTATTTCATTAAACTTTTTTATATCTATTTATAGACCAAAGTTCAATCTTTCGTTTGGTGTAAAGCAAACTATATTTAATCTAACAGTTTTGTTCGTACAGTTCTGAGAAATACTGACAAATGGGAAATTCAAAATTCGACTTTCTCACGCTCCCAAAGTAGCAATTCCAACGGTTTTTCATACAGAACGTCGTATTTGATGCGTGCGTGAGAAGTTCAATTCGTTTGATCAACTTTTTGATCAATCGTTCAAATTTTGTGATTCAAATAAAACTAAGTCAAATACTTTTATGAAATAATAATTTACAAGTATACAGTTCAATTCTTTAATTTATTCTCTACACTTTCTTATAATAATATTTCATATTTGGGCAAGGAATATATTCCTAAATTACTATTCATACTAGGCCTAGTTTTGTTGGGAGTCTTTAAACTGGTGTTTTCAAAATAAGAAATTTGAAATTGATAAATATTTTTATACAGTTCTATTCAGGACTAAATTACGACATTTTTTATATTTACGAAAAAATACAAAAAATGTTTACTACTTTTTATGTATTCCTAAAGTTGAACTTTTTCCTTTCGTTACTAAATATTTTTGTTTCTTGAACTAATAACTTTGTAAATTTTACGTCAATCATTTTTTTACTGGCTTATAAAATGGCTTATATAAATTCTTTGAAACTTTCTCTACAAAAACTCTACTGAACACTTTTGGATTGGTTTATATTACTATATTTGGCGAATTTTTTAAAATTAGTTTGCACGCACCGAAATAGCTTGACTTAGGGAAAACGTTAGCATCAACACTTCTAGTGTTAATTGTGGGGAGGGCGGCAATTTTGGGGGGGCCATAGGCGCAAAATATGTAGATCCGGCCCTGGCTAGCCGGCAAACAGAATTGTAAAGCATAAACCCGAGTTTGTAATAGGCTATTGACCAATTTGTTGTTACTATAAATAAACCTTTTGTAAACCCATTCCATAGCGTGTCTTTGTTTATTTTATAGTCGACGGTAAACGCGTTTATAACATTTACATTATAAGTGTTTAAATATTTCATCCCTTTCTTGGAGGAGGCTATGGCATTTTCGTTCTATTCATGTACGTCATTTTTAAATAAGGGCTTTTATTTCTCAAAAACTTCTGCTAAAATTAAACTATTTTCTCATGTGGAGGATGTTTATTTATATATTTGTATTATAATCTGTGTTTATTTTTACTTTTATTTTTGTTTTAGTGACAATAAAGTAGGATCTTCATCATCAAAATTTATGGTTGGACAATATGCAGTGGATAAGCCTTCCTTTGAAACTACTGTATTGCCATTACTTTCGTACACGGTACGTTAATATATATATAATTCTGTAAATACTTGTTTGTATTTATTTTAAAAAGTCGTTCAGTTAATTTATTTATAGATAATTTCCAATTATGGAACCTGAACTATTACTCTCATCATAAATTCTAGACCTAAGACTAAAAAATGTCCACCAATTACCATTCCTAGTAAATGTATATAAAATGATGTAATTATAATAATACTTAAACCCTAGGCCTGGCGCGGTTAAAGCTAAAATTGGAAAGCCGGTTTTTAGTGTTTTGCAAAAAAAAATTTTAAATTCGCCAAAAATAGTAATTCTATCCCAATCCAAAAGTGTTCTGTACGTTTTTTATAGAGAAAGGTTCAAAGAATTCATATATGCAATTAAAAAATTTATTGATGTAAAATTGTAAAAGTTATTAGCTCAAGAAACAAAAAATGATCAGTTATGAAAGGTAAAAGTTCAACTTTAGGCCTACATAACAAGTAGTAAATATTTTTTGTTATTTTTTTTGTAAGCGTAAAAAAGTTTTGTAATTTAGTTCTAAATATAACTGTATAAAAACATTTATCAATTTCAAATTTCTTATTTTGAAAACACCAGTTTTTATGTTCCAACTACACGACTGCTAATAAAACTAGGCCTAGTTTGAAACGTAATTTACTAATATATGCTTTGCCCAAAAATGAAATATTATTATAACAAATTGTAGAGAATAAATCAAAGGAAAAAACTGTATACTTGTCTTTTCTTAGTCCACAAAAGTGTTTCAGTTATCTTTATTTGAATAACAAAATGATATCAATCTAATAAAAATTTGCCGGTCGATATTAGGATGGGCAGGAATTGACATTTGATAACGTGGGAGCGACAGGCGCCGGACGGTCTCATCAGTATGCCCACTGCTGTCCACTTTTCACTGCTGTCTAGACAAACAAATAACTGGTTATATCTAGTTTACTTCCCACCTTTAGAAAGATCGAACTATTCTCTACAAAATGGTATAAAGAAATCTGTGAAAACATAAGGAATTTAGGCGTTATCTCAGTCGACAAATGTGCTTGTTTCATTGGTTGAAATTTGTCCAATCGTAAGGGTTTACAGAAATCTTTGTCATAAATCGTGTAAAATAGTGACATCTGATTGGAAGGCACTGTTAGAAATATAAAATCTTGAAGAATCCAATGGTATCTTTACAGTCTCGATAGAAATACTTCTGTAGATGGGCTTGAACGTTGAAGAAGTGGGAAATAACAGTACAATTGTATGCAAATTCACGCGTGGAAACAGCTGTAAACCGATCTGCATATTTTAAAACTATGATTACATATGTAAATATATGTTCTACAAAAAAGTTTTAAATACAAAAATTTAAGTTTAATTAATCTCCTTTCCAACGGTGCCAGTTTTATTACGATTGGATGATTTTGAGTATATTAATTAATCGAATGTGCAAATGCATGCAAATTTAAGCATTTATTCGAAATGGTTGCATCTTGCGCCTGAGAGAACGTCACTTAGTGCAGTCTGCCACGGGGAGGGTTAAAAAATGGTCTATATTTGAAAAAAGAATTACTTCATGTAGGATGAACATATTATACAATAATTTTGATCATAATATGAAGAGGTAAAGAGGGATTTTTTTACATTTGTTTATAATAATAATTTCTATATATGCCCCATTAGTGGTTTGACAGACATCAAATTAATAATAAATTTCTTGCATCGTGACCTGGAGCATGTGCGGAATCACAGTTGTGATGACAGTAATGATCCTGTTTTCTGAGATGCATTAAGTCCCAGATTTTCTAATGAAAAACAATGTGATAAATGTATTCAATGGAAAAGAAGATTATTGGAATAAAATCTGGGTTTCTAGGTAAACTGTAAATACCACTACCCATGCAACTATTAAAATTGACTGTGTTGCATGTATTTATTTTACAATTTGGTGGTTCCACACCTTGTATAAAAATTACATGGGCACAAATTTCTTGTTCGATTTGATTTTATCTGAGAGAAAACTTACAATATTAGGTAATATTAAACTAAGCAACATTAAGATAAATGACCTCTGCAAAATTGTCCTCTCAATAAAAAAGAAAGGGTCACAGTAACCCACACCGAACACTTACTTTGGAAGATCCAAGGGTGTACTTGTGTATAACATTTGGTTGTTTGGATCCTCAAATTCTACAGTCATGAGATGACCACTCTTAGAGATTATTTAAAGCTCAGCCCAAGAAATTGTTTCCTTTTCAATTTCTTCTAGAAAAGAAATAAAAAGCTATTATGTTTTGAGAGCTATTTAAAAAAATGTTAATATCATATGAATTTTGTATACCTTTAATCGTAAATGTTTATGCAGAATGTTTTTTTTAGTCATTATGGGAACTCCATTGCACACTAGATTTATTGGGACTCCTAAAATAACACAAACAAATACACTCAACATTTTTGGGCCACCAGGTGATTGTTGTCTAGATACACTTCCTGTATCTTGAAATTGATTATACCATCTTTGAATGGCTATTATGATTTGGTGCATTGCGACAACCATAAGTTTTTGTAAAATTTTGTTGAACATGCATAATTGATTTCTATTGAGGGAACCAAAGCACACATTGAGCTTTTTGTAGCATTGTTCACATCGTACAAGCTATTTTTCCTTTGGATATAGATTTATTATTATTAGTGGACATATTTTCTATTGAGTTAAGATAACCCTTTACTGCATTAGACTGAGTTCTCATTGGAAAGTGTGTCATTTTCTTTAAAAGTTGAGAATCTTCAAGTTTGATTTACTAAGTAAGAAACTGGGTTGTTGTAATAAATAAATATAAATAAGAATTCGTCAGAGTAATTATTAATCTTTATTAGTTTCTTATTTTAATAGTACAAAAAAGTAGTTAAAAGATCTAAAAGAGAAACAGTTAATAGTTCACACAGAGAAGAAGAAGAAGAAGATTTAATAAAATAATAACAATTGAAACATACGATTTTCAATAAAGTTAATTCATTGATTTCTTGATTTAATGAATCCTAAACAAGCTAGACAGAAGAAAGGCTATTCTTATCATGAGGAAGTAGACCTGTTAAGTCTTCACACATTCACTAATACCAGGTTGGAAGGTAATAAATAATAATAAGACCCAATTTTAAAGAAGAAAATTGCCTCAATATGTTGTTACTCAATATTCGAAAGTAGTAGTTTTATAAAACATGAATATTTTTTTATTGATCCTGTATGTATTCTATACAGTACGACCTGTTATACCCAGACATACCTCCAAACAATTTTTCGTATTTTAGTTTTGTGGCTGATGGAGTGGAAAAGTGAAAGTTGCAACTTCTTATCGGGCTGTGACCTTGAAACGGTCAATGACTCTCTCTCCGAAACCATAACTTTTTTCAAAAACTGATGTTGCCATTAGTGTTCCTTTACGGTACTGTAAGTAAAACTTAATTTATACTTTACTGTGCCGAACTGTAAGCCTACCGGTAATTTTTTTAAAGCTAGTGTGTTTATAAGTACAGTACCTACCAGTACTTTAGATATTTAATGACTGTACTGTAATAATTAAAATTGTGTTTTTACAATGTAAACTGTTTCTTTTATTGTTTACTTTTAATTACCAATAGTCTATGGTTGTGTACAGAACGTCAATTTGTTAGCCTATATAGTATATTGAAGTACACTAAAAATTAGTATTCAACAATAATGGCTTTCATTATTTTGGGCCCTTTGACTATTTATAAATGAATGACCTTGCTATATCTTGATTTTTCCATATCCGGATCGGCCAGTCGCCACATTAGTCCGAATATGACAGGTTGTACTATTAGGATTGAATAATATTGCTCCATAAGTTGTCTATTTTTGCTCCAGGGTAAAGGTGTTGCTGTCATTGATGAAATTGGAAAAATGGAATTGTTTAGTAGAGATTTTCAACAACTAGTAAAGGCTATTTTCATTGATCCAAAAAGAGTTGTCCTTGCAACCATACCAATCCGACCGCTTCCATTTGTAGACATCATTAGGAAAATTCCATCTACAAAAATTATTACAGTAAAGTATCCAGAGTTTATGTATTAGTATTATTATATTGTTGTTTATTTTACCTTCTTACACTACATATTATGAGAGAAAGTGTTCAAACGAAGATTAATGGGTACGTTTGATGAACATACATTTATAGTATATTCATCACTAGTACTTAAAGTGGATGTTTAACCAGTGCACTATCTTGCTACTATCAGTTGGGAAGCAGCTGAACTTTTTGAATTATTGTAATTTTAAAGTACCGGTACTGCAATGCATTGATTACGTACAATACAATACTTTTAGGTCCTAGTACCACAATAATCAGCTGAATCTTTGAGCAAATTGTGAATGAATACAATAAAGAGTCACTTCACGGACGTAATACATGCATTAAAACATCAGTAGTACGATAAAAACAGAAAGATTTTAAATGGCCTTACAGAGGCAGAATATAAGTTTATAGGTTAATCAGTGTCTTTATCTTTAACTATAAAACACATATTAATATCTAGCAATATAGCTGACGATGACAGTTACTCTTATCTCATTGTCATTACACTACATTTGGACTGTCGTATGTTTGAATTAAGTTATTGGGGTTGGCTTTTATGTGTGATTTTTGACTTGATATCTAATGTGTGCAACAATGGAGACGACAGAAAGGAAAGAAAAAAATAATGATTTGCCACCATTTTACATGTATTGTATTAGGTGTAAAATAAGAGAAGCTTATCCATATTTACACTAACATAAAATTAAATGGATTGTATAAAGAAGAAAAGCTGATTAATACTTACACAGTATTTATGTGGTTTGTAATAAGTGTAAAGAAGAAAATCTGATCAATATTTACATATTACAGTAAAACCTCGCTCGACCGGTTCTTGATAGTCCGGACCCCCCTGTAATCCGGCCCGATTCTAAAAATAAATAAACGGTACCAGAAACTGGCAGATACTTTCTCACAAACATATTTAAATTATTAAACAGATTTACAGTGATTTCATGATTGTAGTCCTACCTAGGAGGGGTAGGAGAGGTGATTTTAAACTAGGAAATTAACTAATAAATATTATTATTATTAGCTAGAGATAAAACTATTTGATCGATTTTGAAGAAATTTGCACCAAACACGTCAATTAGGCCTGTTAGGAATGTATAGATGTGCACGAAAAAAGTTTTTGAAAAATTTTGAAAAACAACTCCCTTAATGGCCAAAAAACCCCCAAAAATCAGTTATTATTATTATTACTAGCTAAACGAGAATTTTTAGAAAGATGCTGTTTTTTGCATATGGTAGGGTACATTAAAGGCTACAAATAAGCAAGATTTTATCAAAATTGTTAGAGCCGTTTTTTTTTTTAAAAAATAACTGATTATTTGGGTTTTTTTTTGCCAAAAGGGGGGTTGTTTTTCAAAAAATTTTGAGTATAACAACATTGTCTGCATATCCTTGCATGCACCATTATTGTTGAATTCTTTAAGAAGATCATCCACCACAAGGGGCGAAAGTACCCCTCCCTGTGGACACCCTCGCTCCACTCTAACCTCCATGGTCTCACCATACAGAGAAGACTCTATGACCCTGCCCTGAAGCATGGTTCCGATCCATCTGCAAAGCAGATCCTCAACCCCACGCCCCCTGGCAGCATCGATTATCGACTCTGTTTTGGTATTATCAAAAGCACCTTCCCCTTCCAGGAAGACGCCAAATGCTACTTCTTTACATTCCAGAGCTCCTTCAATTCTACCCACCAAGTAGTGCAATGCAGATTCACAGGATTTACATGAAATATAAGCATGCTGATTGGCGTGAATCGGGCGTTCCATAAGCGCCCCATCACATGCATATGCCTGGTATTATCTTTTCTAATACCTTCAGCATAATAGATGTTAAACTTATTGAACGAAATGCCTTAGGATTAGTGTAATTATTTACCCTACCTGGTTTCGATATAAACACAACCCTGGTCTTTCTCCAGAATCATGGGATATGTCCAGTTGCTAAGCTGGCCCTGTATAGCCTGTAAAGCACTGACCACAAACTATCTACATTCTTTTAGAGACAGACGGGTCTGATCCCATCTCCCCCAGGAGATTTATACGGTTCAAATGTTCCCACTGCTCATTAGATCCGACTGCATGTAACTATACGACTGACCAATTTCCAATCGCCGGTTGCAACAACGGGTCCTACACCAATAAAGACTCCCCCAATCCTCACACTTGTCAGAGGACAGTGCTTCTGCTTCTCATATGAGTCTACGATGGCTTCTCTGAGCTCATCGGACATGTGCTCTCCAGTTCCTCTATGTCCTGGACCTTACCTGTCATAAGTCTCGTCTTCATTCCGAGATCATGTCTATAGGATTCCCAGTCCGTCCTCCTTGGATTCCTATAGGTTTGGCATTCTAGTTTCACCTCTCCTATCCTGAAACAAACATGCTTGTGATCTGACAAAGATGGCTCCGCTGATATATGCTAATCATGTATCCTCCTTGCATCCCTTCAGTGCTCAAAGTTAGGTCAATAACCTCCCTTCTGACCTTAGTTACAAAAGTTGGTTCATTACCATTATTAACAATTAATTGCTAAATTATTAGAGATAATGGAATCTAATAATAACTCACCTCTCTTATTAATGTCCGTGCTCCCCCACACCATTTTGTGTGCGTTGGCATCACATCCCAGGATTAGGTCAGTTCCTTTCCTCCAGGCGTATTCCACAAGGACCTGTAGCTCCCGTGGTAATTGTCCTCTGCCATTATCATATGGAAGGTAAGCCGATTATAACAGCAGAGTTTTGTCCAGTTCCGCCATAATGAGCCTAACCACGGTAAGATCTCTGGAACAGTTGTTCTAGAACAGGTACATAGGTTAGTCTCTTACTTACTAACATACATGATCTACGTCCATTGTCACATTTAGCATACACCAACCTGCCTCCTGTGTTCCCCAGTCCTGATACTCTACCCTGTCTAATCCAGGGCTCATGTATCAGGACTGCATCCAGTTTTCCTGCAGCAAATCTTCTACAGCACAGCGGTCGCAGCCTTGCTATGCTGAAGATTTACCTGGAGGATTCTTCCGCTCATCTGCCACTTCACCTCCCTGAAGGACTTTCAGGAATGCCTGTTCCAAACCCAGGTAAACCTTCCATCCTCTGGTCTTCAGCGTCTTTGCCGAAAGCTCATCAATGATAAGCACGAGACTCTGAGAGTTCTCCTCCCGCTTGACACCAACTACCCTTCAGTCACCAACAACCAGGTTTTTATTCTGCTTGCCCATCATTTTAAGAAGGGCAGCTGGCTCTTTCTTAGCCAAACACTTAGAGGTCCTGAGGAGAACTTTAGTGGCCCGTAGGAGGTCTTTATACACTCCTACCCTCACATAAATCCCCCTTCCCCTCCAGTGCTCAACTTAAGAGGCGTTCTTAGTAACCACTCTGTGTTGTCACAGGTTAATACTAGAGCCCTTATTTCTCTATAGGTCTTTTGAAATTGGAGTGTAGTCTCGTCGCTGATGTGACTTATCTCCTCAATCAAAGCATTAGTTGCAGTCTCGCTCCCAACATCTGCCAACAGTCTTTCTTCATCACTGAGTTCCAAACTGTCCTCAGTGATGTCCAGGATCAAATCCCCAGTCTTTACTGCACAATGTACCAACTCCAAATTTTCGTCTATGAGTTGGCCAGTAAGAAGATCCTCCTTCCTCGTATCCTCTCCTCCAACATTCCTGCTCTCCGCCTGCAATGGAGATTGGCCTTCTCCAGAATCCGAAGGGCCTGCCTCCGAAGAGGGTGGAGTAGCCGAGCTCCTACTCGGGGTACCCCCTGGAGAAAATGTATTTTTTTTACTCATTGCCATAAGAAAGAAAAATGGTTTCCATCCTTGGTTTGACGTTGGAGTGTCCTCCTAGCCTTTGGGATACCACACCCTCGTGTACAAAGCAACACGTGTTCGTTTCTTCCGCCTCTTCAGTCGTGGTCAGAGCCGTTGACCACTTTTCACCTAGTAACCCTTAGGCAGGGGTCCTCACAAGGTGTTACCATCCAAAGCCAGATGAACCAAGGTTTTTATGATGAAGTGTTACTCCTTCCCCTCATCCTTTCCTAACAATAGGACCCCGTGCTTGGGACCGGTATAGCGGAGTTCAGGGTTAGCTTATATGCCTTTACCACGCAGATGAACTGTCTATATATTTAGGTGTTAGGTAGTGTCAGCGATTTCCTCACATTTTGATATGTTTCCTAATAACGCTGTACTTTCTGTGCACTGTCTTGGGACTTAGAAATATTATACTAAATATAATACATTATATTTAACTATTATTCCCAATGGCCAAACTATTCCTATCAGTACACATCCTTTTCCAACACCACCATTCAATCTCTGATTTCTTGTTCCTCCATCCGAGCACTGTAGACTGTCCTATGTTTAAATCTAACGCAATTTTACTCATGTTTTCACCTTTTTCTAGCATTTTGAAAGCATCAAACTTCACCTCCATCGAAACCGACTCTTGCTTTCTCTTTTTTTAGACATTTTTCTACTCACAAAAAGTAACTAAACAACTTTAAAATGCAACTGATCACTGAATGTGCTGCTGACACTAAACTGGCCCGAGAACACTAGGAAAAGAGTATGAAAGTATGGGGAAAATGTGACAGGGTGTGACTGGGACTCTCGGCCGAGATCGACCCTGTAAAGTTAGACAGACTGTCGAGTTAGCAGGATTTTACTGTATTACAAAACATTTCTGTGCTATTAAAAAAATATTTTTATTCACACCTCCAGACCAAAGCTGAAACAAAAGAGAATTAGCTAACATTTTTGTTTTCTTTTTGCAGGTGGAAGGAAATAACAGAAACCAACTTCCATCTGAAATTGTTAATTTGATTACTGCTTCTTTTAGTTCTTAAATGTATTAATTTTGTAATGCCATGCTGTTAAATAACATTAAAGTTTGAATAAATAAAATTTGTTTTGAAACAACTGAACTTATAAATTATTACAGTTGCAAACTATCTAATAAAAGAGATGCTAGGTTGTTTCTGACGTTTGTTGTACAAGTACTGCACACTCTTTCCAAAACAGCTCTTTATATTCCAGCCCTCACATATTCCAAATAAGTTTTTTTTACTCAGACTCATCACAAAATGTTTTGTTTTCAATCAAGCTGATGCAAAACGTCCTATTTATTTTAATATTATTAAAATATAATTATGAATAATCAATATGATTGTTCAAACACACTTCCTTTGTATTTCTTTTCATATTTGTAAATTGTAAATAATTTATATTTTTCAAGTTTTGCATGGCACTAGAACAGAAATCATATATTGATTTGAAAATTTTGTCAGTGTGGGTAAAAACAGATTTACTCAAGAACATATAGGCATAAGGAAGTTGGGGGTTAGAATCTAATATCTATATATTAATTTGAAAAGATTTTTTGTAATCCGAGTGAGATCTCGAGTTCTATTGGGCCGATTAACTTGCAGTTTGTGTTAAATGAAAGGTAATTAACTCTATATTTGCCCATTTTACTTAAAATTTTACTATTCCATCATTTAATAGTTAAAAAATGGAATTTAAAATATTTTCTTTTCAATAACATTGTATTTACAATATATAGTTTACCTTATACAGTAGTCGGAGCAATTCTTGATATTTTTGTAGTTACATTACAGCGCTGTTTCGCCGTTCACAGCCGGCTTCGTCAGGTGTAGGACTCAACACTTAAATAAAACAATACACAATAACACGACACAAAAGTACAAAGTTTTATCGGATAACTCCTCGTCAAATGTTTCATGAAATAAATATTTGCGTGGCCATGGCATAGTTACTGTGCTTCCGAACGGGAACTGAAAAAAAAATTGCTTGTGAATTGGTAATAGGTCAGCTGTATCTGTTTGTTTAGAGATTAGAGATTAAGTCATAGATGGGGTTAGCTGCAAAGCTCAATTTGTCATTCAGGAGTACGTTAGAGTTTTCCTTCTGGGAAGTGTAAATGCTATATATTCCTCCAATACGTTGAGACGACGGCCTTTCCTTTCTTTATGGATAATGGTCATGTTAGTGTTTATATCAGTGTAGGTGAGGTTAGTGTCAATCAAATGTTCGGCATAACTAGATCTGATTCTGGAGAGGGGTTTTTTATGAGTAGGCAAATGTTTTTTAAATCTTTTCGCAAAAGATCTGCCGGTTTGGCCTATGTAAATTTTATCGCAGTCGTTACATTCAAGCCTGTAAACACCACTATTGTCATATTTGTTTAAGTTTTTTATTTTTGAGTTAGTGTTAAGGAAGTTACCCAGATTGTTGGAGGTGCGGTATGCGATAATAAATCCATGTTTCCTGAATATGTTGTTGGTGGGACGGTCTAGAGTGCGATTGAATCTCATAGGTATAAACTTTTTATTGTTTTCATTAATTGTCTGTTGGAATCTGTTGTTGCGATTGTTGATCTTCTTTCTGTGCTTAAATATCAGTTTATCTACTATTTCAGAGTCGAAACTGTTCATACATGCTATTTGTTTTATGATTGAAATTTCCTTCTTAAGATCATTTTGGCACATAGGTATATTAAGTGCTCTATAAACGAAACTGTTGTATGCGGCTAATTTGTGCGAATGGGGGTGATTGGAACTGTTATGTATGGTTGACAAATTGAGCTTTGCAGCTAACCCCATCTATGACTTAATCTCTAATCTCTAAACAAACAGATACAGCTGACCTATTACCAATTCACAAGCAATTTTTTCTTCAGTTCCCGTTTGGAAGCACAGTAACTATGCCATGGCCACGCAAATATTTATTTCATGAAACATTTGACGAGGAGTTATCCGATAAAACTTTGTACTTTTGTGTCCTGTTATCGTGTGTGTTCAGTGTTATTGTGTATTGTTTTATTTAAGTATTGAGTCCTACACCTGACGAAGCCGGCTGTGAACGGCGAATCAGCGCTGTAGTGTAACTTGCTCCGACTACTGTATAAGGTAATTGTGATTAAAATTATGTATAATAAGTCTTACTTTACTGTTAGTGAGTATTTTGTAATGATTTTGGTTAATAAGCATGCACGGAACCAAAAAAAACCCTTAGCACTAAAGAGCAATATAGTCAGCACTTGGAGGGTTAAGTTGTAATTTACTTTATTGAAGTAGGTTATGTTTAATTTTGCTGTTGCTTAATGTACTTTATTGAAACACGTAGGTTATGTTTAATTTTGCTGTTGCTTATTGATTTTTTCTGTTTATAGTTCTGTTCTGTTCAATACTTATGGAGGTAAAGTGTATAATAAATTGGTGATGGAAATTGTTTTTTTCGATGTGTTTCTTACTTTTTATATAAGACTCAATCATTCTACGGCGACATCAGAAAAACTGTTGTTAAAGAGGTTGTCAATAATTGGCCTCAATATAGTATTTTTGTCTTATGTGATCCTACTTATGGACAAATAATAACCAAACCATCAGAGTGCAGCCAAGTAGTGTCCAAGGACAACGTTTACGTTGGGAATGTTGAAATCACTGCAACAACAAAAGTTTTCCCACACCTACAGTTTAGAATTTATACTGAGAGCCTGCGTAATGAAACTATAAGTGGAGAAGGGAATAACATTTGTTATCTTAGGTTTTCGGGAAATGTAGATGCAGGCCATTATGATGTATTTTTTCCAAAGGGTAATGACATGGAAAACCAGCCTGATTCTTCTTAAAGCGAAAATTCTTATAAAAGAAATTCACCTATAGCAAGTAAAGAAATATGCCTAGAGGAAACTGAAACACAAAAGTTCAAGAGAGAAGGGGCTAAGGTAGAAAATAAAAAAACAAATACATCGGAAATAATGAAAAACCCCGAGCGAAACCACCACACTGCTGGGTTAACAGAAAAACGTGATTATTGTAAGACATTAGTAGAATATACTGACAACAATAAAAATAAATTTGAAAACTCTGTTTCTGTTGCAATGGAGAAAAATCAATCAAAATGTCCCCAGAGTTGGAGTCCCCAGCCTGAAAACAATGGATTGGAAATTAATAAAAGTAAGTCTTCTAAAAATTTACAGAAAAATGGTTTAAAAATATTCGCAAAAGGAAGGCACTAACAAGAAGAAAAGAAAAGCAAAAAGATAAGAAGAGAAAGCTTACACAAAGCAATAACAACACTGAATCAGCAATCATGAAACCAGTAATTCAAGAATAAATTGAAAACTTTGTGTCATCCAGGCATCCTGTTGATATAATTAGTGAACCAAAAGAAATCAACATGATTCAGAATCAAGGGGCATTAGAAAGTAATAATGTTATTGGAAACCAGCCTGAAAACAATAGAGTGGAAGCAATAAAATTAAGTTTTCTAAAAATTTACAGAAAATTGGTTTAAAAATATCTACAAAAGGAAGACACTTACAGGAAGGAAAGAAATACAAAAGTATAAGAAGAGAAAGCTTATACAAAGCAATAACAACACTGATTAGCAATCATGAAGTCACTCAGGAAGAACTGGAAGACTCTGAGCCAATCAGTCATCCAGTTAGTGAAACAAAAAGTTAAATGTTTCCCTAAATCATATATTTGTGGCCACGATGGCCGTGGTTGTTAAGGCGTCAAAGCTTTATCAATCGTCATGGCAATTATCAATAGAAAAGTTCCGGGTTCAATTCCCATTGACCCCGAATAATTTTTTAAATGGTTTCTTAACAGACATCGTTGGCTGTGGTTCGGATTCCACGTAGAACTGTAGGTCCCATCTTCATTAGCCTTAAGTGCAAAACAGCAGGACGTTAAACCACAAAAAAAAACCTAAATCATATGGTTGCAAAAAATAATAAAATTACTGGGATTTCAGAAAACCTGAGTTTTGGTAACAGCTGTGACATCTCAGCCAATGAATTTGAATTCGAAGAATATACACACACCGTACTACAGGTTAGTAAAACAATCAATGATAATAATAGTAGAAGGAAACCATACAAGCTTTGTGCATTGAATTCCGACCTTTCTGTCCTTTATTATGACCTTGGTCAAATGTGCTTGAAATGTGATTTTTGTGAAGCCGTTCACTTTGATTGTGAAAAAATAGGAATTAAAAACATGTTTCATTTCAATAGTTAGTGTCACAATAAAAAGTATTCTTATCACCTACTCTTAGCCATCCATTATTAGAAACAATTTTAAGAAAGATGCTGACCATGAAAAACTAGAATTTTTAACTAACATTAGGAAGTACAATAGCTCTATGTCATTAGCTTCGTTTGTAGCTGATGAAACATTCCCTAATGATAGACGTGGTCTCTTACTTTTAGGATAAATGGACAAATTCATTATAAAATAGAACCTTTGCACCCTAATACTGCTTCTGAGCAATCATATGCTCAACTTGATATGTAATTGATACTGAGGAAGCAACAAATACTAGGATTGAACGAAACAAAGCGTGCAATCATAATTTAATGACGCAACTGCACAAAATGATGGTGGATGTTAATCCTTTAGTTAAAAAATACAAGATTATGGCTGAAGAAGTTGAAAAGGAGGAGAATGACATGGCTCTAAAAGAAGGTAGAGATCTCTTCGAGGTTCGTATGTTTTTACTGAACGAGCAACCTAACATGAGCAACCAAACCAAAAACCGATTTAACTTACCTTCAGCAGATGAAATTGCTGCAGTATTTACAACAAAAGATGGTGATCCTCCAGGACATTATGATTTAAAAGTGTTCCCAAAAATAAGTGGTAATAAATATCTGCAGATAATTAACTCTTTGCACCAACTTGCAGACGCAATGTTGTATCCTTTATTGTTCCCCTATGGAGAACGAGGGTGGGATAAAAATCAGCCTCATGAAAAAGAAATAAATGGTAAATGTAGGAAAGTGACGAGGCTTCAATATGTTTCATACAGAATGGCAATTCGCAAAAGGTTTTCTCTCTTACATAGTTCAGGAAAACTACGGCTCCAGTATTTAGTCGACTAGTATGTAAGAGTTGAAGGTGAGCGCATTTTGTATATTAGAACACAGCTTGAGCAGAAGAAGCTTAGAGTTGAAACTTTTGCTGGCCTACAAGACTACTTACAAAATGAGGCACATGATCGTGGCGTAAAACGAGGAAAAATGGTAATTTTGAAATCTACGTTTCAAGGATCACCATGTAATATGGAACATGCATTATCAAGATGCGATGGCATTAGTTAGAGCTTTTGGAAAGCCATCGTTGTTCATTACTTTCACATGTAATCCTAAATGAAAAGAGATAACTGAAAACATTGGTTACGCTATCAGCCAAATTACAGACCAGAACTTATAGCTCGAGTATTCAAGGCAAAGCTTGATAAATTCATTTCTGACTTAACAAAAATTAAAATATTTGGAGAAATTGTGTGTCATCTATATGTCATAGAATTCCAGAAGAGAGGGTTACCCCATTGTCACTTGCTTCTCACCCTGACAGGAGAGGATACTATCCGTGAGATAGAACACATAGATAAGGTTGTTTCAGCAGAACTTCCTTCACCTGAAAATCCAGTTCTTTTTGAAGCAGTAAAATCATGCATGATACATGGTCCATGTGGGAACTTAAACCCAAGGGATGGACAAGGGATTCACAAAGCCTTATGCTCATGTAACTAAGGAAATTGTAATGGCTATCCAGTCTATAAAAGAATAAATGATGGACGGCATTTTGTATCAAAATTAAATGGCAGGTTATTTGAAATTACTAACGAATGGGTTGTCCCTTGTAATCCATATTTGAGTACAAAATATCAAGTTCATATTAATGTAGAAGTATGCTCAACTGTCAAAGCAGTTAAATATCTTCACATGTATGTTTATAAGGGGTACGACAGTACAAATATAAAATTTGTTAATCTTGACCAAAACGGAAGATTAGATTATGATGAGGTTTCACGCTATGTCAATATGTGGTACGTCAGTGCCCCTGAGGCATGTTGGAGATTACTTGAGTTTCCTATGCAAGCCAAGTCTCATACTGTTCAAAAACTAGCCATTCACCTACCGAGCCATCAATATGTCTAAATTCAAGAAGAAACCAATATAAGAGAATAAGAGAATCCTGATGATGGTCGAATGACCGAAATTGCAATAGAGACAATAAGGTAAGATTGGATTTTTTGACGGTTTTAAACGTGTAATTAAGAGAATTAGTTCAAAAAGAGCATGCAAAAACCACTTAAACAGCATTTTTTGAACTAAATAAAAAAGACGATGAAGCAAGGTCAATGTTATATCAAGATATACCAACAAAATATATTTTTGAGAAAAACTGTTGGAAAAAAAAGGGAAATTAATCGACCAGCAATTGGATGTGTTTATACTGTAAGTCCTAAACATGAAGAAACATTTGCTCTGCGTCTTTTATTGGTCAGTGTTCCAGGTCCAACATCTTTTGACTACTTGAAAACATTTAATAGTGAAGCTTTTAAAACATTTAAAGAAGCTGCTATTGCACGTAATCTGTTTTACTCTGATGATCAATATGATATTGCACTGGATGAAGCTGCTTCTCGCCAAATGCCAAAACAGTTCAGAGCAATGTTCGCTTACTTATGTGCTTTTTGTAGTCTTAAGGGTGCTATGAAACTTTTTTTAAAGTTTGAAGAATCATTGACTGAGGATTTTTGTGGAACTCTTTCCTTGGAAAACAGTCGCAATCAGACTCTATTGGATATTGGAAAAATACTCATGTCACACTCATTCAGTCTAAAATCCGTAGGTTTACCAGAAGTTAATTTGGAAGCTGTACCAGAAACTGCTTATTTGGAAAGCATTGAAAAGATGATTGCTGAAGAAATGATCCCAAGTCTTAGTTCAGAACAAAAACACATTTTCAATTGTATAGTAGAATCAGTCACTAACCAGTCAACAGACGAAAAGGCCTTTTTTATATCTGGTGCAGGCGGAAGCGGAAAAATCTTTCTTTATGAAGTATTATTGTACTATTTTCGAGGGAAAGGAATAAAATGTTCTGCTGTGGCTTGGACGGGAATAGCAGCAATGCTACTTCTAGGTGGTCATACAAGCCATAGTTTATTCAGATTCCCAATGCCTTTGTTTGAGAATTCAGTGAGTTCAATTAAACCTGATTCCAAAGAAGGAAAAAATTAAATTCAATCAAAGTTTTTATTTTTGATGAAGCTCCTATGATCCCTGCAAACACACTTACATGTCTAGATCGATTGCTGAGAGACATTTCAAACATTGATAAACCTTTTGGTTGGACAACCATTATTCTAGGAGGAGACTTTCAACAAGTATTGCCAGTAGTGCCTCATTCAGCAAGGAGAACATTTGTGGAAAACTGTTTAAAATCTTGCCAGTTATGGTCATGTTTTGAAAAACTATATTTAACAAGAAACATGCGTGCAAATAAAGACGAGATTGAGTTTTTACATTTTCTTTCTCAAGTTGGCTCTGGCTGTGCAAATTTCCCTAACTCACCATACATACAAATACCAAAAGAAATGTTGTGTCAAAATAATATTATTGAATCTATCTTTTGGTAATGACTTACAAAATTTGTCAGAAGATTTATTGAAAGGAAAAGCCATTCTTTCAAAATTCAAAATTCTTGCACAAATATGTGGAAAGTTTATAAATAATAGCTTAGGCCATTGTGAAATGCTCAAATATTTGTTTTATGGCAGTTTATTTCATAAGAGAGAGACAAGAAACTTATCTCGGGAGGTTGGTGCCCATTCTTCCCAAAGGACAAATGAAACAAGCATGAAGTATTTTTTTAAATGTTGCAAAATTTAAATATTGATATATACAAAGGTTCATTAAAAGTTGAAATAATGAATAGAACAAAATGTTTATTGGTGTTAATAGGGATGTATGTGTGTAGTGTTGAAAAAGGGAATCACAGAGTTCAAAAATTATATATATATACAGTTAATCAATCTCACATTCATTAATTGAAAAATAAGATAGGGTTAGCCCTTTATCGTAATAGGTTCTGATATTTACACAAATAAGTTTGATTGCAAAAAACTAAAGAGATAGATATTGAGGTTTGAAAAGATCTCTCCAAATTATTAGTATTTCTTCTTGGATGTTGAAACAAGTAATTGTTGTAAAAAATAGCATTACACTTTTGTTATTTGAATTAGGTTTAATGTAGAACAATTACTGGATGAAATATTAGGAAAATCAGGATCTTATCTTTCAAATTTCATCAGCTAAACTGCACTGGACTGTAGGTAACTCAATACTATAACAATGCTTCTTTTTAAGCTATTCCAATGTTTTCAGGAAATCGATCATAATGCCGTATTAATCTTGATGTCTTCTGGGGTTGGGATTTATAAGTGTAAATAGGTGTTGGGGACTGTTAAGTGTTATTTGTTGAAATTATGTCTTTATTTTGTTAAATTAATTTGTTTTGAGGAGTAGAAATGTTATAAAAAACTTAAAAGGTGTGATAAAATGAAGTTAATTAAATAAATTATAGAAAACACTTAAATATATCTCCTCTTTACAGTTAACATCTTATTATCTAAACTTTATATCTCTTAATTTAGGCACACTAATTGAATTTCGTATAAATTTACGTGAACCAATCACAGCGCATGTGGGAGGAGCTTACGTAGTAAAGATGCTGTGATCGTATTGCGATTTATCGGTCGGGACTTGGGTTTTATATTTATACTGACGTAACGGTGCTTATTTTATATTTTCGCCAAAAACTTTTTATATGTAAAATGTTGGTTTCTTCTATAGGTCATATTTAATTTTCTATTTAGAATGTAGTTTTCTCGTATTTGAATTTCTTATGCCGTCTTCCGCTTGATTTATAATCTGATCGGCCTACTGGATTCTTGATTTCAAATGTTAATCTATGTCAAATTATTTCGTATTGGGTTGATATTTTAATTTTCATGGATGGATATATAATTTTTAATTATAACGTTTTGATGTAGGAACTATAAGTCAAAAAGGTCGGGAAGTCATTTTAATTAAATGCAATAGGGCCGAAAGTCGTGATTTGGCATTGTTTTATGTCTTGTTGAGAATTGCGAATAATTGCTGCTAGGTGGCGGGCGTATCATCTTTGATTGAATGAAAGACATTCCTGGCATGTTTACCATCTATCCGGCTCTCATACATATTTACATTTTCATTTAATTATTTACAATTAGGTGAATATTTTGAATTGTTATACCTGTGACATTTTTAATTGTTCCATAGATAGGGAGTGTTATTTCTTTACAAAATATTTTGCAACTGGATGACAACCAGTGTTAATTTTGTTTACTAAGATAAGGAATGAAATTAAACATATAACTTGAAGATACATTACTTTCTATCACAAATGTTATGCCGTACTTCACCAGTTTATCAGTTTCACAACCGCACAATAACGATATCATTATTACAACACTTATCTGAGTGAAAATAAAAATAATTTTTATCACGAAATGTACCGCGTTGAAAATGAAAAAACATTACCGGACTAAGCATATTTTTTCCCTGTAGGGAGAGAAAAAATGCAACAAATTAGAGACAGTTATAACTTTATTTACTATGCTATTTACACTTTATCAGCTGGCATGATCATTGTTCATCATACTTAAACTCTTCAAAGTATTTTGCCGCTTTTGGGTTTGTGCAAAAATGTTTCAGGCTTTGTAGGTCCTTGATATTTTGCTTTGGTTGTGGCCAATGGTCCTAAAAACAAACAAGAGCTTTGAAACTAGCCAATTTTAAAACAGCTTTGAACTATTAAACAGCTTGAAACCATGAACTAAAGATGTTTTTATTATAAATTTTTTAATTACCTACTGGTTTGACTTGGAATTTATTCTTCCTAATATGATATCAGTACACATTATCGATTTAAACCTGAACTATTGAATGCTAAAATAAACATTGTGTGCTTTTTAATATACATTAGCTGTAAGCGCACTGTGGTGGTAGAAGGTAGTAAAACTGTTGAGATAAGGTTTAAATAGATTCAGGTTAAGTTATGTGTGGTTTTAAGCTGGGAGGACCTACATTATTATTGGTCTGTATTATTACCAATCTGTATTATTGGTTCTAAATAAGAAAATTCAAATATGATAACTTTATGATTTGAAAAAACTTACCTTCATAAGCCATGTTTGGAAGGTTGAAGTAACTGTCTTCAACTAATGATAATGGATCAATATTTTTCTTCTTAAGCCATTTTTCACTTGGCGAGTGCATTGGATTTCTTTTCCATGGTCCACTGTCTTGTAGCTCATAAAAAGAAGCTCAGCCGGGAGAACTTTAAATACTTTAATTGGGCGAGTTTTGCAGTCCAATATTGTTGTTTATACACCTTTTCTAGGTGACAACCCCACTCTTTAATCATCTCTTGCTCAACTTCAAATGGTGAGGATTAGTCTGCAATTTCTTAAAGATTCTGCCCAATCTTCTGGCAATTGGGCCTCATGATTTTGAGGGATCAACGCAGAGTTCTTATCGCACTCATTGTATGAATGACCTCTGACCGGAAAGGAGCATGTTACACTGTTCACTTTCTTCTCTTTCATAACGACATGATGAAAAAACTTAAAAACAATATGGTTTTTATTTTGCCCGGAGCAGGAATCACAAAAAGCCTTTAGATCAGTAACATCAGGGTCAAGAATGTTGTATATGAAGTGATGCAGAAAAGAACAAACCTCATCACTTCCTTTGATAGCTGTATTTTTAGGATATACATAGAAAACACTTTGTCCTGTGGACAATAAGTGGATATTGAAGATAAAAATAGAAAGTTGACGTTTGTAGTAAACGTCATTCGTCGTAATGTTTGGTAGATGATAGTTTTTGGCGTAGTCAAAAACTATTGTTTTTTTAGTCTTATCTTTTCTAGTGTTCTTCTTAGCTTTTCTTTTTAATCCATACCATTCATCAACTTTTAACAAGTGAATGTCCTTGTCAGTAGATATATTTTTAATTTCAGTTTTTCTTTTTTTTCATTATTCTTAACTGATTTTTGTTCAGATTTTAAGCACCTGATGTTTGCAGAGTATAAGTTATACTGTGAGCATGTATCCTTCCGCAAATAACCAAAAGCAAGATTAAATTCAGTACAAAATATAGTTCTGTAGGATTCGTGCAAGACTTTTCATTCTGGATTCAGGTCTTTAAACATGTTGAACAACTTGTTTACATTGAGATCTCCTGGTAAATATTTTTCTTCGTATTTGCAAGACTGTATCGAACGTCACTCGCTGCTTTTTATGTGGTCACATATTTTTTTTTAGTATCTTCAGAAAAAGCATGTTTGTGTTTCCTCCTCTGGTCCTTGGGAGCACAACCAGAACTTTTTAGTGAGTTCAAAATGTAAGCTACTTTTGCTCGGCCAATACCGTGTAACGCAATAAATGCCTTTTTACATACAGCTATTTCAATGGGACCACTGTCATTGACAAATGTCACATTATATGCAAAGTTTGCATTTCTATATTTAGTCCCATTCTCGTCGACTCTTGGTCGCCATCTTTCAACTGGTTTAACAGTAATTAGACCAGCAAGTTAAGCATTCATTCATTTTATAAACTCAGTCTTGTGATTTCCAACCTTTTCAAAACATTTTAGCCTACAGGAACAGTCCTGTCCTGTTTCAAACGATTGATGTTTTAATTTCACATTTACCGAAGACATTCACCCAGTTTTCTTCTTTTTCTTGGTTGTTTGATGCCTTGTCGTGTCATTTTCACTATCAGTAGAGGTGGAGTTCATATTAAAACAAGTAAACACACTACAAGCCACTCAGTAAACACTACCACAACACAGAAAACTGTAAACACTGACCAAGTCGGACCACATGTTACAGAAGAAAACAAAGAATGTGAACCGTTCAGCCAAGCCAACTGAAACACGACTACCAACTAGTAAAACAAAATAAACCTGGACTGAAAATGTTCTTTCCCAGCTTCATATATGGACTGAACATATTCTTTCCCTGTGTATGGTTTCTTTATCTCTAGATATCTCTGGACAGGTTTTTTCCTTGTGTGAATGAACTTATGAGAACATTCTTAATTTTTCTACCAGATGACATTAAAATCAGAAAATCATACATTTTGGACTGAACATGTTCTTTCTCTGAACCCTTCGTGTGATTGTGAAGTATGTATTATTTTGTGATGACATCTAAAAAGGATTGATTAGTGATAACTCTGAAGATGCCGAAATGAAGTGTTGTACTTGTTAGATAATTATAAAAAAGAGGTGGAAAAGGATTGTAACAGTACAGTAAGTAGAAATACTACACTATTGTATTATGTAAATATGTCCCTGAGGGACTATAAACCAAAAATTATGAGTTAAAGCTTGTACGTCTTCATTTGGCAGTTTCTCTGCAGAAGTAAGCCCTTGAACATAAGAGTTTAATGGTAGGCTTTCAAGCAGTTTGTTATGTTCTGGAAGACTTTCTTCATCAGCACTGTACATATCATGTGCGGAGTCATTACTAATATATTCCAAATATTATTTCTGAATCATTCTTTCACAAACCTTGATCGATGCTTATTTTTAACTCAATCTGGATCTTTGTCATTTCGTCTGTACTTTCTACAATAGACCTTGGATCATTGTCCAATAATAATTTCGTTATCGGTTCATCACACAAAATCTTGTCTTAAGCCATTTTCTAGTCATTCACACACTCAATACTCAAAAATAAAGCTGCTGTCACGATTTACTCGTTATGTACACAATAGCAAATTTAACCCTTGTTACTATAGACTATAGCCTCATCTACGCAGGTAAAACGATTTTACTAGAACAAAATCAGACTGGCACTGAGCAATACCAGTGAAGTTAAGAAATAGCCCAGGATCGGGAAGCTTGTGAAATCCGCCATTTTTCTGAAAGATATTTGTGAAAATTACAAATGGTTAGCGATCAAAGGTGACTTGATAGAATAAAACTTGAACACAGAATCTCACAATTTATACGTTTATTAACTCAAACATCGCCATCTTTAGTGATTCTATAATAATCAAACTTTAACTGGTAATCAAAGGTTAGTACAATTTTGGTATTATAGTTTACAGTAGGTTTAAATATTATTTCCTCCAGATACTACTTTAAGAAGTCTTTTCTGCTTTATTAATAGGATAGTGGATAGAAAGAACAGCTCATCATCCGGGGGCTTTATTCAAGCATATTCAATGCTTTTTATATTGTCACTTTTCCGCCCGCAAAATCATATGTTAGTAAAATAGCTGCTGAAACACAATGCATCAATGAACTAGGCCTATTCTTGGCGTAACCTCAATTGTTGTAAATATGAATGTCCATGTTTTAATAAATCTTCTATTGTAAAATGCAAATTATTTAGAAAACTGTAGTTGGAGGTAAAATTTTGTGTGTCTTGTTGGAAGTATATCTTAGTCGTCATCAAGAAAATTACATTTCCTTTCAGGGCGACAAAGTGATACTTTTTTCCCTTAAGACACAAATAACTATTGCACACTTAATGTTGAAAAGATGAAGGTAATTATAAGCATCACTATTATTAGCTTATTTGTTTAGTAAATTTAAGTTTATATATTCCTAGCAGTTTGCATATTTTGTCAGTGCATTAGTTTATCATAGTTGTAATAATTCAAGACAGATTTTGTTATTAGGATGTTTAAATAGACATTTTTAAATTTTACTGTAGTAACATTAATCACAATGTTATTTCTGTTTGAGCAACCATTACTTATTGTAAATCTTTGTAATGTTTAAGCAATTAAGATTATTTTAGATCAAAGCTTTCAATATGAAAGATTTTTATTATAGATTGAATATTGTTATTAATTATCATGTTTAACTGGTGGTTTCATAATTTACTGCAAAATAAGTTCAAACTTTATATTTAAATTTAAGTTTTATCTTGGTGAAGGATTTTATTAATGTTTCTAAATGTATAAGCCTCTACGGTAAGTTCTTGATTTAAAAAATCGGTTCTCTTTTGGTGGGTGTTTATTATTAGTCAAATAGTTTTTAAGCCTGAATAAAAATCAAATTCATATAAAGAATTATAATATTATTTACTAATTTGACAATTTTCACGGTATTAGCCATTTAATTGAAAATAAATTATTGATTAATTTCATATACTGAATTCTGGATTTTCTTCAATTCATGATATAATCTCTTTAAATTTATTTTTAATGTCTTGTCTCTTTTTAATTTCTTAAATATTCAATGATTAGGTTTTATCCTCATCATGTTTAGTAAGTATTTATTGAAAACAATTTAAGATTTTTATTTTTAGAAAGAAAATTTTAATTTGTATCCTTATAAAAGAAAATAGAGCTGTAAAAATCACCATGATGTCTGTTTGTCACAGCCGTTTTTCTCAGATACTGTTTGACATAACTGGCTGAAATTTTGCATAGTGAGTTACCTAAAGTATGAAAAATTTATTTCAAAATTTTAAGGGGTTTTTTATAGGTAAATTGGGGGCAAAAAAAAATAATTTTAAGCGTATTTAGTGATATATCATACTAAAAACAATGAATTGACAAGATTAAAAATTTGTATTTTATATAAATATTTGATATACATTTTTTAAAGGAAACAATTTAAAATGGCTGTCCCTCAACTTACAAAAGAATTTTTACAGTAATGCTAAAAAATCTGGAAAAAATATAAAAATATTCTGCCTTAAGGAGAAATTTTCAAAAACTGATTTCTATAAAACCTACATATCCTACATAATCGCATATATTATTTCTCAAGACTATTTTTTTGTCGGTACGCCATAACTTCCTTAATACATCATCAAATTACATGAATGAGGCATCATTTTAAAGCTTTCCTTAACCACTACACGGGAAAAATAGACAAACAGCTTAAAATTCATGTTTTAATAACAAAAATTGATTTAAAAAACTTTTATATTATACTCTGTATGTTCCTAATGAAAGGCGTCATCTACTAACCATCTGTTTAACTAGCATGACAGCTGTTAGTTAGATTGTTTACACTGTAAGATTGTATAGGGAAACTGTTATTTATAAACCAATGTAAATAAATAAATAAATAAACTTAATTAACTGAATTAAATCAACGTGTTAAATCAGGTAAATGTAGGCCTACTCCAAACTTGCGAAATATTCGCACGGGTCAGCTAGTATATAATATTACTCACATCAAAATACCACAAACTGAGTCACCGATACACTGATCATTGTATTTCAAAACCTGTAGTTTTTGAGTTGCTTAAAATATGGCATAATGATTTCTTTTAGACCCCATAAGCTTACCAAGAAATATTTTTTTAATATTCAAAATGGAAAAAAGAGTTTTTGAAATGTTGAAAATCTCAAGTTTTTAACCTTTGGAAATATTGATTTGAGACTTAATTTGTTTGATTCCTTGACCGAGAAAACTAGGACATCATGTGGCAAATCCTACATTTCAGGAACTTCATTGCAATAAATGTCTTAACATCTTTTTGTACTGATGTTATGAAGTCATACATTATAAGCTGAACTGTAAGGTTGAGGCTTAAGCTAGCATTATTATCTCTTAGTGATTGACCAATGTTATAAGTAATGTTATATTAGTTGTGGTAATACACTTTTACATAAATATTACTTTATATAAGCAGGGCTCGATTTCAGACGGAACGTGGCGGAACGGCGTTCCAAGACCTCTCTCTCTAATAATAAAATAATCAGTAAACATATAAATATTTTCAGTGAGTCAACTACGGACGTGATTCTCTACAGATAGTAGAGAATAAATCATAGAATAGAACTGTAATACTTGAAAACACGACAAAACACAATTTTATTAACTCATTTCACTTTGTTTCACAAATGAAATGTAAATTACAAGTAACACAAAACTCTCGCCATTGCGTTATATACAATCCCAGATGCTGTCTTACTATGCTTATTTATTAGGCCGGGAGTGAGGGGGATGCCACAGATAGTAATTAAGGTAAAGGCTTTCTCCATAAGCCGAATGTTAAGATATGTTTCCTCCCCTTCTCTAGTGACAGATGGACTTGACCGTGCCGTATATTTATTTACACTACTGTGCTGTGTGCTCCCCACTCCTCACCCGAACACGTGGTTTGCTTTCATTCCTCTCTGTTACGTTGTTGAAGTTAGTTGTGTTTAGTGTGCAGTTTAGTGTTTAGAAGTCTGTGTAAGTGAGAGTGATTAATTGCAAATTAAAATTAACAAAACGTTAACTGATTACTTTTCACATTCGGGCGACAGTAAAAGACTTAAGCTGACTGTTATTTATGAAGATAACCTCACTCAACCGTCGTCTAGCACTGCGAGTGAATCACTTACTTCTGAGAAGGTAACAACTGTAACCCTTATTGATTCTAACGTAAAACACTCTAAAAGAAAAAGAACATGCCTTACCAGATTGTTGGACTAACTTGCAAAAAATATAACTAGTTGTTTGTTAAAAATGGAATGTTAGGAGGTAAAATGGAATGGAGCACTTGTAAAGAGGTTTGGATCTTATCTATCAAGAAAAAAACAGGTATGAAAATTTTAAAAAATGGGCAAATGGTGAGATAGACAGTTATGGTGACACAAAAGAGAAAAAGCAAACTTCTTTAAGGAAAAAAATTCACGACTACAAAGAGAGTGTTGGTCATAAAGCAGTTGACGAAATTGTATCCGAAAGTAAGGATGGAAAATTGGAGAAAATTGTTTTGAAACAATGCTTTCAGGAAAAAGAAGTTACTGGAAAAATATTCCGAACAGTATATAAGGTTTATAAAGAAAATCAAGGAAATAGTTTTCTTTCCTTTAACTATTTTGAAACAGAAGTTGATTTGCAAGAACTAAATGGGATTAACATGGGTCGTATTTTACACTCAGACAAAGCTTGTGCTAACATTGCTTTGCACATAAGTAAGAAAATGAAGAAAACATTTGTAAATGAAATCATTAAAAATGAGGCAAAAATTGGTCTGATAATTGACGAATCCACTTCCTTAAGTAATAAGTCAAGTTTGATTGTATATGTTCAGTGTTTTTTGCCTAAAACTCGTGTGAGTGGCTCCACTAACTTCTTTTTGGATCTGGTAGCTGGTAAAGCTGTTTTTGACTCTTTGATGAATTGTCTTCACTCTAATGGAATATCTGACACGTTTTTAAGTAATAACTTGACAAGCTTAACTTGTGATGGTGCTGCTACTATGATTGGTAAAAACAAAGGTGTTGGAACATTATTTTGTCAGAAATTCTCTTCTGTTATTGTTTGGCACTGTGCAAACCACAGACTTGAGCTGGCGGTGTCAGATGTTGTAAAATCTGTTTCAGGTGTTGAAAGGTTTAAATCCTTTATTGACAAACTCTATGTTGTGTATCATGCTTCATCAAAGAACAGTAGGGAACTGCGAAGTTGTGCAAGTCTACTGGAGACAGAACTTTTAAAAATTGGAAGAGTTTTGAGCACCCATTGGGTTGCATCTAGTTTCAGATCTGTGTCAGCTGTTTGAGCATCCTACGAAGCATTAGTCCAACACTTTAAAGAAGATTCAAATGACCCAACTAGAGACAACAAAGAAAAAAGGACTTTTGATGGCCTCCATAACAAGATCACAGAAACTAATTTAATACTAGACCTCAGATTGATGGCTGATGCTTTGCAAGAACTTTCAGAACTAAGTGAAGCTTTGCAACATCGCAATGTAGATTTGAGCTATGCAAACAAAAAATTACAAATAATACTTGATTTATTTGAAGTAAGAAAAACAGCTCCAGGCTATTACTCAACAATGGCTCAAGAAGCAGTAAATAACTTGTTTTTTTTTCGGAGTTTTCCTCCATAAAAAAAGGGGCACTTAAAATATCTATTGAAACAAGACTGCTTAGTGAAAAAGACGTTGAGTTAGCTGAAACCCTTAAAATTATAGACACCCAAAATTGGCCACAAAAAGTCTCAATAACGTTTGGGGAAAACAAAATAAGGAAACTTGCTTCCAGGTTTAAAATTAAAGAAAAGCAATTAATAACAGGTTTCCGAGAGTATGCCACTCCAGAGCATTACCAGAGAGCCTCACTATTTGAAGCAGTCAATCAACTCGATTGCAATTTTGTTGAGTGAATGTGAAAGAGGATTCTCTCAGATGAACATAATAATCACATCACTACGATCTTCACTCAACATTACAACAGTTTCTAGCCTGTTGTTTGTGAAAATCAATGGACCTCCTCTTCGGTTGTTTGATTCAGAGAAGTTTGTTGACTCTTGGCTTGTTTCTAGACACCACTCAGCGCTAGCTGTCAAGAGTAAGGAGAGATCAAGAGAAGAAAAGTACGATGAAAACATGTTAGATTTTTGGACTATCTTTTAAGAAACATTTGTCAATAGTAATGATGTATTTTTATAATGATTTTTATTATGCTAATTAAAAAGTTCGAGTTCAATCAAATGTTCATACATTTTTTACAACCTCTTACTTTACACTGCCAAATTTGTCTACGGGGTGAAGAGGGAGGAGCTGGGGTCGTAACCCACGGTAAGTGTAGTTTCGGCACCTCAATTTCTAGAATTGAGTATTGTAACCAAGTATTTTAAATTAATTATTTTGTATGTACACTAATTTTACACGTAAAAAACAGTTAAATCAAAGCCTTCAAAACGATCTATAATATGATAATTATTCTTTTCATTTCTCCGTTCAGTTTGAATAATTCATTTTTACTTTTACTGCTGTATTAATTTCCATACTACACATTTTTAAATTAATTGATATTACACTTAAATTTATATTTGTACATAATTGGCAGAATAAATATTAATCACAATAGTTTTGTCTTGTCTTTGCAAGGCAGATATGAACCTGCCACAATTTTATTGGGTCGTCAGAAATCTATTGGATTGATCAAAGAGTCTATCATTGGAAAAGAAAATAGTTTTTCTTGTGTGTTTACCTGTGTATCACAGACATTGTTGTTATTTTATTTTACTAATTTTGCATTGTGTTTCTTTTGTGTGCTTTTAGTAATTCCGAATGCAAAACCGAAGCGATAAAAATACATTTTTATGACCGCACTGTATTGTTGCCTAATATATTTTAAATTGAATGTCATTTAGTATTTTAAATTTCACAATTCGGTCATAAAATGTTTGTCTTAAAAGTCGTTTAGTAAAATATGTCTTCATGAAGTATACAAGAAATAACTTTTAGATACCGTATTTAACACTTTGTCTAAAATATAACACACACAGCACCTCACCACATTCCCCAACTAAGTAGCCTGAAACTTTCCAAATTTTAAATCTTTGAAATAATCAAACAATATTTTGTACCATGGCTATGAAATAAAATACATAAATAAATCAAATAACTACATTTTTGATGACTTAAGGTGTGTGTTTGTTTATTATCTACTCTTTTGTAAGGATGTGAGAACAACTTACTACAATATTTATTAACAAGCATTATTTGTTGGGTGTTTGGTTTATTTATAATTTGATTAACATTAAACTTTCAGTATTGTTATTCATTTCACAAAAAATAATAAATTTTTGTAACAGTAAACCTATTATTTTTTAAACAACTAAATACATAAAGGAATACAGAAATCCATATTTTGTAGAAAATGATGTTGAGCAGTCCAATTTTTACACTTTATATACACAGATCAGATCACTTTCCATCATTTGACTTAACTTGTAATATGCAAAAAGGATACAATAAAATGCAAACATTAAAAAAAACTTAATTGGATTGTGTAATTAAATATTTAAAAATAAGAAATGAAAGAGCTATGTTCACAACTATAAGCAGTTTTCCATCAGTCGGTAACCATTCATTATCGATGTTCCTGCAACCACAATCTGTGCACCTGTTAGTTTTTCTAATAATTGACACGCAGCAACTTCAGAATATGTAAAGCCTCCAACAAAGTAAATAATCATAGTGCGGGGAGGAATATCAGTATTCTTATTTGTTTTGAAAATACAGTTTGGTATAATTTTAACCAGTTCTTCAGGAAGCATTTCTTGTTTGAGTAAAATATTTGCAACTTGACAAATAGCTGGTATATATGCACCATTAAATACATAGCTCATGTCCTTAGGGTTTTTTAGATCATAATTTTCTTTTAATGCAGGAAAGAGTTTTAACTTTTGTGCCATTGAGTAGAATGCACTTCGCCTTGATGGTAATGAAACCGCTTGAACTACTTTATTGGCTATCATACCAGCAGTGGCTTCACTAGTTATCAGACCGGGTTGTTCTGTTAATAATCCAAGTTTTTCCAGCTTATGAAAACTGCTTAAAGATTTGTATCCATAAGCATGAAGGAATTCAGTCTTAAAATTATTTAACTCATCAGTACTTAATCCATCTTGAGTCACAGATTGTAAACAAGATAACCGTAAAGCTCCTAATTTATCACATACTCCCATCGCAATACAATCTTCTATATAAGAATTGTTTTCTCGCCTGTTTCTACCTTCCAACATATTTTGTTCAACATTTTGTAAACATTCAAATCTTGGTCCTAACTTACTAATAATTGCTTCACAAGCACCAATATGATAAGCAAGCGATGATTTCATTGCTGTTAAGTTTTGTAGTTCTTGAGAGATGTATCGTTTCATTTCTTGTAAGGCCATATTTTGGCTACGTTTGTACTCAACTTGAAGATCCTTTGCTTTTGTACTTAAATAACTAAATACATCTGAGAAATGTCTGTTTTTAATTTGAGAATAAATCTCATCATTACTGCTTAGTTGATGTCCTCGTAGTTTACTTTCTTTTTCCATATTTTCCCCTTTGCCTTGAATTTCAACAACACCACTTTTAATACCAAAAACTTCATCTAACAAACTGGTGTAAGTACCAGGTGTCAATAGAACACTAGCAAAATCTATATCGCGATCTACAATAAGAAAATATCCTATATCAGAGTCCCTTCTTTCTGGAGACCCTAATTGTTCAAATAAAATATCTAATTGTTTATATAACTGTTGTGAGAATCTACCTTGTAAAAGAGTAGTTGATGGTTTTCCAAATAACATCTGCAAGGTCCAAATTGATTTTGCTACACTTGGGAGAAAAGATTGGTCTTTCTCCACAAATGTTGTATGAAAGAATTTATCATGTTCTAGAGAAAGTATATTGGAATCTAAATTGATCAATTCCCACTGAAAACCAAACAAGGTAACGTGTCCATAAATTCCTTCTTCTTCAAATAACTGAGATACGGCTGTTAACTTTCTTGGGAAAAGTATTACATAATAATGATTGCCTGAGTTATTCTGTTGGTGTATGGAATTTATTTGGTCACAAACATGTTTTGCAGTTATTAAATCTGAAGGTATAAAATAAACTACTTGAGAAGCACTACTAGCCACAACACTTTTATCAAGCTTATAAAAGTTTCCTACTCCATGTGATCTGAAACAAAAATAATTTATTACTAAATTGATGTTTGTGAACAAATTAAATATTTTTAAGAGTTGACAACACTAATGTTACATATTATTTTTTTAAACATTATCTACTGTAATAATAATGCTAAATAATTGACAGGTAATGATGGGTTGTTTATAAAGAAAAGTTTTCCAGTTTAGGCCTAACAGTAAAATTCTAAAAGGACTTCAATTGTCGGGGAGCACAGTGATTAAATCAGTTTATCCAGTTTGCTACAGCCACAGTTGTGTAGGTTCAATTAGTTTATTTGTGCTATACAAGCTGCTTCTCCAACTTCATTAGTTTAAATGGATGAAAAAATGTATAACTAACCAATAATTGTAATGGTAACACAGTGGCGGCTCGTGCTTAGGTTAACTGGTTCAGTGAACCCCCAAGCAAATTGCGGTAATAAAATAATATTTTAACAACTATAAATATTTAGTTCTTGGTTTCATAAATCTAACAAAAGTTGTTAAAATACGACAGAGAGTTACAACGCGCAGATCTACAACATCGCTTTCAGCTGCCTGGTTCAATCGAAAGAATGAACCTCCTGGCCTAGGCGAGGGGGTACAGGGGAACAGCGGGGGAATAACGTTTCTAGCATTGCTTTTCGCTGCACGCTAAATGCAGCGACTCCCGACTCCTTCCGAAGATAGCCGAAGCTGCAGTTCACAACTAACTTTGTTATGGTGTGTGTAGTTGGTTTGTTTACTTCTTTGATTTATAGGTTATGTCAGTTATGCATTCTATGAAGTTCATGGATTAAGTTTGTGTTAGTGTGGGCATATTTTTATTATTGATAAATAATATTATTGCAGTTCAGTGTTGTTATTAGCGTTGTGTTAAGGAGAATGAACATCTTTACATCTTTGCTAAGGGTAACTTTTCTTCTTTACCTCTTGGGAAAAGTGTGCTATTAAAGTGTGCAGGTCACTTCATTATTATTATTAAAGTGTTACTTCATTATTTAATTTATGAGTCACTTTATGAACTAAAAACTTAATTAAACTAATGAATAAAGTAAAGGCTACTATGTAAGACAACATTGTTCTCAATTTTCCATTTATAATAATTAATATGTATATGGTACTCAAATCTATCATGAAAAGTGTAACCCGATTTATCTCATTGCATGTTCAGAAATTTGCAGGAACCCCCCCCCCCCCCCTACGGGGAATCTATGGGGAATAGATTTGAACCCCCAAGGTAATAATTCACCAGCCGCCACTGTGGTAACATAAAAGTGTAAATTGTGTGCTTAAGACCACACGGGGGAAGTGTAAACGTTTTAACACAACTTACGAAATTAGGAAGCACAATGTCCATTTTTAATACAATTTATGAAATGATGAAGCACAATATCCATTTCAGAGGTATTACCAATTAAACTATTCATTGTTTTAACATTAGCCTATGAGGTAGGACATCTGTTACACTTATATACCCAAAACTCAAATACACAAAACTAGCAATGCATTCGGTGGCATAACCGGCTAAGGCGCTAGTCTATGGTGATGAACACTGCTGGTTCGAATCTCAGCAAGACCAAAACTTTTTTCAAGCTGACGGAATAGAGCTTTTCAGAAAAGGTGTGAAGGTAAAATTCGATTCACCCGGCAGCAAACATAGCGCCGAGGTGCGACTATAGAAGTTTACACTTCAATAACCTACAAAGACTGGGTTTTACAGAAACGAGAGCAGCTATTTAGGCCTACTTTCTTCTCCAATTTTTTATGTGAATTTATTATTTTAATATTTATTGTAGAAACACTAGGTTGACTTCTGCCTTTACTTCTTCAAATGTTTACTGTCATTTCTGAGACTATGCTTTATAATTTAAATTCCTTAGTTTATGCCTACTATTGTTATTACATACCGCACATAAACGTATATTTATGTAAAGACTTTATCATATCAATTAAATTATTGTTTAATCTGGTTCAAACATACAATATAAGTCATAAAACAACAAAATGTGTGCTTAATGCTTAGAGGCTTTAATATATACAGAATTTGAGCATTTTGATTGGGGGGGATGGGCAAACTAAAATGACTACTCTGAGAAAACAAATTTTTGAAACACTTTTTGACTATGAGGGAAGCTCTTGCTTGGATGTTTTTATTTTTTGACATCACATCCATAGTGTAAAAATACTGCAGCTTAGACATGAGAAGTTCTTTGTCAAATTCTACAGACACACACATTCTACACTCGCCATGTCTACTTGGCTTCCATTCAGAACTGTACTCAAGTGGTTGATTATGTTGAAGTTATTTTCTTCAAGCCTGGCTTCTATTTCCTGAACCAGTTTAGCAATGAGAGGAAACAGTATTGTCGGTTGGTAATACTTACTGCTGCACTATCTCAAATGTAGCTTTGCTCTCACCACCAATTTTTGCTGGAATTATTTCCTTTTCTCCGTATCTCAGCTGGCGTATATCCACATTTCTTGGCTACCTCTGTAGAGTTATTAAACAACTGAGTGAAAAATTCTTAAGTTTTAAATGATCGTACAACTTGAAATGTCGTATTCATCACATATTTTGCAACTTAAATGACACTTCTGACATAATAAGGTCTTAGAAGGAGAAGGTATATCACACTGGTTCTCTCAGAGGTGAGAACTCTTCTGAATAAAAGAAAATTAAACACAAATGGATTTCCTCCATGCTTTTTAAAAGAGTACTGGCTAGTAAACCACTACCAGGTTCCGTTTACAATATCTAATTTAGAGCTGACAGAGTAAACTCATTGTAGCAGGGCTATTCAAGTCACAAATAGATAAACTAAATTTAACTTTTATCCGTCGTGTCACTTTGTTCGGCATGTTTATTAAGGGTTTCAAAACGAAGTCACATGCCGGATAAAAGGAAAATTTAGCTAACAGAGAAGTTTTATAATTGTCCAATACAGAACGAATTGCTTCCACACAAAATGCTATCTGGTTTCACTTAGAGATTTTAATGTCATCGTTCAAGCACAAAAGCTTTATGTAGTTTTTTTTCAAAGATAGTGTGACATTTGGTTGATTTCTTAACAAAGGTGTACATATTTTGAAATAGAAAGAATATATTTCTTACTGAAGTAATGCCTGTGCAACAGCTGATTATGTGATAACACACAAGTTTAAAACATATGTGTTGCAAAGAATATTACATCACAATTGGAGCTTCTTCTGAAATTCTAGCTGCAACTCCCTTGTAAGGCCCTTTCAAGTTTTAGATGCTATCATAGTACTGCGATTCCACATTCTAAATATTTAAATCTAATGTAACCAAGACATCCTTCATCAAATTAGCCAATGTTTCCGCATCAGTTTTTTCAGCACAGTAAGTTAAAGTGAAGCAGTGTTGCCAACTCTTCAAAGAAGATTTATCGTACAACCTGCTTAATATTATGTATTTGAGTTCATATTATCGTACGACAGGCATAAATAAAAATATAAAACAGCCGTCCTGGTAAAAGCGTCTTATCTAAGTATTGATTTCTTACTTTCTCACTACAGGCTGAAAGCTATTAACAACAAGTAGTGATATTTTCTATGTATAATCTAATGTAAATTGGCTTAATATTGTTAAGCTCCTTTTGGTAATTAATATTGATTTAATCAAGAATGCTTTAATTGTTTATATAAAGAATTAATTTTGATCTAATGGTGTCTAAATTGGTCTGTCTTTACTGGAAATAACTTAAAATTTTATGTTAACTTATAACAAGGAATAAACACCAACAATATTTACACAATAACAATTAGTAACTCTTTAATTATTCAAATAATTCTAATTAACAATAATTTACACTTAGAAAATATTTTTTTTTTATATACATATATATATAATTGTCATAACAGTTTATAAAATTTGTCTATAATCCCTTTACTGAATGTTCGTATTGGCTAGCCTGGGATTATATCGGTCATAGAATAATAACTCATTTACATTTGAGGTTCTATACAAAATGGTCTCACTATCATTACAAAGTTAAATTCTTTAAATAAATAAGTTGTGATTGTTTTATTTGGGTATTGTCAATATCATGAATTTAATTTAATCTCGGGCTAGGGGATTTCGGCCGGATCCATCCACAACTATACCTATGATTAATCACAAACTAGATCTATATCTTAAAATGAATTATTACTTCACTTAAATCTAATGAGAACATTGAATGATGAGGATGATTATAATAAAAGAAAGTTCAGAAAAAGTGTCTTAACGTTGATGGTTCAGTACACAAATTTTATCACTATGAGATTTTGGTAATGAATTTTGCTTGTAAATAAAGTTTATAACTCAGAAATATTCATATATAATGGTTTTCTCTCACCCAATATCTGTTGAATTCCTCTTCGAAATGATTTCCAGACGTTTTGATATATTTAACTCGAAAATCTAGCGAAGAGAGCCGGCGTGAAAAAATACGTCTGTTTAGGTCAAGCATGCACTTTTAACTGAATATAGCGTCTTTTCACAGCATTGATCACAAATCGGGGTTCACATTTAATCTCATTACCAAAATCATTATTACCGATTATTTACATAGGCTTAAATGGGTACAATTTTTGGTGATTGAAAATGATTTTATGATATGATACTTATATCCTAATTTACATGTTCTATTTAATTCTATTTAATTTAAACTAATTTTTAAAGAAACAAACTCTTTATTTGTGCCTGAATTATTAATTTGGAAGAAGCGTTTGCTGTAAGGTATTTTTGAACATCTTGGTCTGTAATGGCGCCGACCAATCAGGGAGCGCGCTGGAGTGGCTTGGCCTTGTTTGAAATTTACTGAGTTGGTAAATTTTCCTGGATTAATCACCTTTGAAAGCTTTGTATTTAATTAAATGAACCTTTATTAATATTGTGAGGTGACCATTCGAAAGATTATTTAATTCTGTATCCCATAGTATATCTTGATATTTTGGCATAATTAGTTTTTACGTCTTATTTGTGCTAAATCGGTCGTGTTTAGTGGCATTTTTTTTCTTCACCGGTACCTTGCATGTCAGCTTATTTCTTCATGTATTTATTTAACGGCTTTGGCTTATGTTTCGGGCTTTTTATGATAGATAGTCAGCATATTAAAGTTTCAATAGGCCATATTTTCTTTTATCAGTTCTCCTTTGTGTATTTATTCTTAATTTCCTTCTGATGGGACTGTACCATATCCCTATACCTACAGTGTTAAAATTGAGTTGCCAACTGCCGCGTATAGATCGCGTTGGCGTTCAGTTTTTGTGTAAGTTGGGATTTGTTTATTAATCATTTATAATGTAAATACTGAACTGTTTCAAGGCCTATTATAGTATAGAGAAACTATAGTGATTGTAAAAAAAAAAAACGATGTTGAAATTTTTGTGGAAATGTCCGTTTTGGGACTCCCTGAGTCCAAAAAAGTGGTTCTTACCAAATGTCTGTCTGTATGTATACAAAGCTAGAGAGAAAACTATTCGATCGATTTCAAACAACTTTGCACCAAACATGTCATTTAGGCCTATATAGATGCACGAAAAAGGGTTTTGAAAAACAACCCCCTTTTTGGCCAAAAACCCCCCAAAAAATCAGTTTTTAATTTTTTATATATAAAAACGGCTCTAACGATTTTGATCAAAATTTGGCTTATTTGTAGCCCTTAATGTACCCTACCAAATGCAGAAACAGATCCAAACAGAAAAAAAACAGATCTTTTAATCAGATCTATCTGATACATGCCTAATAGGTGTGTTTTGTGCAAATTTATTCGAAATCGATCGAATAGTTTTCTCTTTAGCTAATAATAATAATATTTATTAGTTAATCTCCTACATTAATATCACCTCTCCTACCCTACCTACAATTATGAAGTCACAATGAATCTGTTTAATAATTTAAATATGTTTGTGAGAAAGTATGTTCCTGGTAACGTTTATTTAAATTGTCACCCGTTTATCCCCCCCCCCCCGCATTGCACCACTGACTAAATATAAATTTTTTAGAAATTTTTTTTTTTTAATATCTAAGTTATATTTAACAAAACTATTGGGCCGCTGCGGCGGGATCAAGTTATTTAACTTGGTTGTAGAGAGGTTGAGGAGGTGAGCGTCACAAGGGACGTGACACTCATTCCCTTGCCCTCAGGGGTGTATCTGCACTCAAGACCGTTGGAGTTGGCTCACTCGACTGAAGAGTTGGGCCTATGCAATGAAGAGTTGCATCCTGCACGAGGTGACCCTGCGCTGGACTAAGGTCTAGGCTGAATCCAACGGATCTAAGGGAGTAAACCCTGAAATAAAATCCCCAATCCGAAGGTTTTTCACCCGTGCTGATAGGATGAATGGTACCAGGGTAATGGTGCATTAAACGGGATACCTGAGATACCAGGCGACCTCTCAGGGAAACTTAGCCTTACCGTTCATGTGGGCTCTGTGCGGCGGACCTCTTTACTACCCTGCTCTACTCGTGGGAATCATATGGACCCAAAACAAAAAAACAAAACACGGCAGAGAACCAGCCAACAACTGGAAACTCAGCCGGTCACTCAGGACAGGTAGCGGCCTCAGAGCATGCTCACCTTGTCCAAAACACAGAAGCACCCGAATCTGCTTCTTTTGCCGACAGACGAGAACCAGCCATCGAGCAGGGTTCTAAATCTCTCGACATGGAAGTAGATCCTAGTAAGGAGGAGGTTGAGTCGGGCTCTGAGCTGGACGAAGACCTCCTCCTGAAAAATCCTGACACCCCAGGTTTCTCAGGTGAGCTGACGGACGCTACCAAGCAGTTGGTCTCGCTCAAGGTGGAACAGAGGCGTCCTAGGATGTCCAAATCAGATAGGAGGCGTGCTCTCAAGGCCAAATACCGCAGGGAGTATGACCCCAAAAAATTTGATAAGCGTAAGAACAAAGGTGCTGCCTCGACAGCTGCCAATGTTCCCGCACTCATGGAAGGGGGTCAGAAGCGCGGCAGAACCGATGCTCCAACTCCCCCTTCCACTGAAACACAGAGGAAGCGACCTAGACAATCTGGTGAGCACGGTGCATCAACATCGGCGCAACCTGGATCATCGTTTAAGGAAGCTCTCTCCTCCATCAAAATGGCAGTTGTGCCCAAATGTTTTCCCGAAGAAAAATTCTCCGAGGAACAGGGCACAACATTAGAAAATGCCATTATGGACAAGTTCGAGTGTCTGGAGGACGGCTCATACCCAGTCTTCTCAGGCTCGTACATGGAGAAAGGAGCACTCATTATCTCGTGCTCCAATTCTCATACCAAATTCTGGTTGACGAAAGTCATTTCCAGTATTAGACCTCTGGGCGAGGATGTTGAGCTTATCGTTGTTTTTTTGTTTTTTTTTTTTTTTTTTTTAAAGGCGAAAAACCTAGGTGGTTATCATCGCCTGGATAACGAGGAGCATTTGCATAATGCTCATACAATCAAACACAGCTATAAAATTAAACTTTTATTTACACACACTACAGACAGTACACGATAAAATAACAATGATAACAACAATAATTACACAATAACAACTTGTTACAGGGGTGTAAAGGGCCCTCCTTGGCGACAAAGGAGGACCCCAAAGGCCGTACCTTTGTCTTCCTGGTTGACGACTCGTCTCTTGCAGCCATCAAGGCAGCAGGATGCAAGGCCCATGTAGGAATGTGGCAAGTCTCTCTTGTCTTGTTGTCAGGAAGAGACAATGCTGAAAGTCCTGCAGATAAACCTTCACCACAGTAAGGCGGCTTCGGCCTCCTTCTGCCAAACATTCCGGCCAAAACACATTGACCTGGCGCTGATCCAGGAGCCTTGGCTCCATCGAGGTCGGATCGCAGGACTGGGAGATGCCGAAGGTAAGCTTATTTTTTGTAACTCGATTAACAACAACCGAACCTGCATTCTTGCAAGGTCGGGAGTACAATGCTTGCCTTTAATCGATTTTTGTTCCAGAGACACCACTACAGTGATAATCCACTGGCAGAATGGGAAGGACAAACAGGGCCTAATTTTGAGCTCCGCTTACCTGCCATACGATACCAGTACACCTCCTCCATCTAGAGACCTGGAACTGTCAGAAGGCAGCAGCTTCTGGTGGGGTGCGACGCCAACGCGCATCACCATCTAGGATGGGGCAGCACTGACACCAGTAAGGGGTGAGTCATTACTAGATTTTCTCTTGTCTAATAACTTACAAATTGTTAATGTAGGCGATACACCGACCTTCTCCAATAAAATCAGGAGTGAGGTCATAGACATTACCTTTTATACAGAAAATACAGCAAATCTGATTAGGGACTGGCACGTGTCAACAGAAGCCTCCCTGTCAGATCACAAGTACATAATGTTTCAACTAGAAACACACAACACAAAAGCACTATTCAGGGATCCGAGGGCTACCGACTGGGGGTCCTATTCGGATCAGCTGTCGGCGGTACTCGGCTCCATGACGGGGGCGATTGCAACCTTTCCAGACGTGGACCGAGTGGCCTCCTCACTTCAGGAGGCCATAATGGACTGCTATCTGGATAACTGCCCTCTGCGATCTAAAACTGGTAGATCTAATACCAGATGGTGGTCTCCGGACCTTGGTCGCAGAAGGAAACAATTAAGAAGGCTGTTTAATGCCTCCAAGCGGAGCGGTGATTGGAGGGAGTACCATCTAGCTCTCACATCATACAGCAAAGCTATTAGGCAAGCCAAACTTGATTCCTGGAAAGCATTCACCAACAAAGTGAATAGCCAAAAGGAGGCAGCTAGACTGCAACAAGTAATGGCTTCAAAACCTCATAATCCTGTGGGCACCTTAAGGAAGCTGACAGGAGGTTACACTAAAACAGCGGAAGAGACGCTCAAGGTACTACTTGAAACTCTCTTCCCTGGATGCATAAATAGTGACACTGCAGACGGTAGTCGGAGTCAAGCTGGGGATAGTTCTTGGCCGAAGGCATCCCGGGCTGATTGGAAACTGGCCAGAAGCATTGTCACTATTTCTAAACTAAAATGGGCGATAAACAAATTCAGCCCATTTAAATCACCTGGCGGAGACGGAATCTATCCGGCATTATTGCAGGAAGGACCATACTCCCTGATTCAATGGATCTGCAAGCTATCTAGAGCCAGTGTAGCCTATGGCTACATTCCAAAGGCGTGGAGAGCTAGCAGATTAACATTCATTCCTAAGCGCGGCAGAACAAATTATTCTGATGCCAAAGCTTATCGACCTATCAGCTTATCCTCGTTTCTCTTAAAAACAGTAGAAAGGCTAGTGGAAAGATACTTGAGAAAAGGGGTGCTCTCTGAGGTACCTCTTCATCGAAATCAACACGCCTACCAACCGGGAAAATCCTGTGAAACTGCTCTACACAGTCTGGTGGGCAGAATCGAGGATACCCTGGCAAGGAAGGAAATAGCCATGTGCGCTTTCTTGGACATAGAAGGCGCATTCGATAATACTTCGTTTGACTCAATAGTGCGGAAACTGCAAGAGCGAGATGTGGACCCGGCCATAACAAGGTGGGTGCACTCCATGCTACGAAGCAGGCGCATACAAAGCTCCCTACTTGGTGAATTGATTGAGGTCACGGCTACAAGAGGGTGTCCACAGGGAGGAGTTCTTTCACCTCTGCTGTGGAGCTTGGTGGTCGATGGTCTCATTACAGAAATTAGCCAGTCAGGAACATACATCCAAGGCTATGCAGATGACATAGTAATCTTGGTTGTTGGTAAAAATGATGACACTGTCTCGGATATCATAAACATAAATCTGAGATGTGTTAAAACATGGTGTTCAAGGGAAGGCCTCAACGTCAATCCCAACAAAACCACTATAGTTCCCTTTACAAGGAAAAGGAACTTAACAGCCCTGGAGAGGATATCCATGGACAACAACCGGTTGAATATCTCCGCGTCAGTAAAGTATCTTGGAGTAATTCTTGATCAAAAGCTGACATGGAATGCACACCTGGACAATCTAATTCTTAAGGCAAAATGGGCGCTACTGGCAACCAGACGCTTTATTGGAACTACCTGGGGTCTCATATGGCTCTTTGGCTGTATGAATCTGTGATTAGACCCCAAATTACATATGGAGCGGTGGTTTGGTGGAAGAAATCATGCCAAACTGCTGCTGGTCTAACTGCTAACTGGTCTACAACGACTTGCATGCTTATGTATAACTGGAGCTTTCGGAAGTAGCCCTACAGCAGCTTTGGAGGTGCTCCTTGGACTTCCGCCCCTAGACATTCACATAATGTCGGAGGCAAGGAAGTCGGCATACAGACTAATAAGTATGAACGAATGGCGGATGGGCATGCCAGGAGCAGGACATTCCGACATTGTGAACACTGTACTTAAAAACTCGGTGTTAGACATGGTGACTGACGCAATGCATACCGAGTACGTTTTTTATAGACCCTTTACAGTAACCCTCGGAACCCGAGAAGACTGGGAAGGAAACATCAAACCGGGATCTGCTACAGGAACTCTAGTCTGGTACACAGACGGGTCTTTGATGGGCAGCAATTCTAGCTATGGCATATACAGCGCTTCACCAAGGACGAACATTAGTGCAAGTCTTGGGACGTTCTGCACAGTCTTCCAAGCAGAAATCTTAGCAATTAATGCTTGCGCTCACTTAGGATTGTCGAATGGATACAGGAACAGACATATCCTAATACTTTTTGACAGTCAAGCAGCACTTAAAGCGCTGGACTCAGTACAAGTCACATCCAAACTGGTGAAGGAGTGCCTCTCAACACTAGTTCTGACCACATTAAACATGGTGGAATTGAGATGGGTGCCAGGACACCGTGGCATTCCAGGAAATGAGATGGCAGATGCTCTTGCAAAGAAAGGAGCATCTACACCATTCACGGGGCCAGAACCAATGTGCTGCATTAGCTGTAGCATGGCCAAGAGCACAGTAAAAAACTGGGCCAGGGAAAAGCAACGCCAGAGATGGTGTAGATTACCTGGGCACATTCAGAGTAAACAACTGATCAAGGGACCAAACGCCAAGCTTACTAAATCCCTAATCAAGTTAAACCGACCACAACTCAAAAGAGTTGTAGAACTCATTACTGGACATGGCCAGTTCAGGAAACACTTAGAAACAGTGGAAATCCTTGAAGGCGACAAACGCTGTCGGCTTTGTAATCAGGCAGAAGAGTCAGCAAGCCCACGTCATATTTGAGTGCGAGATCCTGGAGCGTAGGAGGAGGAGGCTCTTTGGAATCCAGCAACCAGGAGACGAAGAAGACACATACTTGGTGGAGAAAATCCTGGACCTCACAAGGGATACAGGCTTCTAACGTGCTAGGCGCGGTACATAGGGGGCACAATAAACCAAAGGTTGACGTGTAAGGAGGCCTTCTCAAAGGAGGAATCCACCCTAATATAATCTAATCTAACAAAACTATTACTCATATAAATTAATTTGGTTTATTTAACGAGCACAAAATATAGGCCTAATGAATATAATTTGAATTCTTTTAAATTTAATTTAATTCAATTTAACTCAATGTAATTCTATTCTATTCTCTTTCACCTTGCAGTATCTGGATCTGGCCAATAATATGTACAGTAATTATATTTTGTTCTTATGTCTAACCAAATGCTGTCTTATATTCTAAATTTACAAAAGTCCAAATAAATATTCAATTTATTTTGCTTTCTAATTTAAGATTAAATGTGGTCAAAGTCTGAAGTATGTAAAAAAGGGTTAACTATCTAATCGCAAAATTGACAAATACTTAAAAAGTAAATATGTGGCTCAATATAACTCAAAAATACAAAGAGACAGCTTTATCACTGGGTGGGTGAAAGTAGAATCGGGGGAGGGGCCTCTGGCCATAAATTACCTACGGCTGCAAGATGTCTAAATCCGGCATTGAGTGTGTGTTCTAACCTCTAAAGGCCCCTCTGGTTGCACCTATGACATGAACGTATTACAAAACCTTGAACTGCTATGGACTGATAGTAAAGAGATTCTTTAAAATAGATTTATTAAATCCGGTATACTTAAAAGAATTTGAACCTCGATTTTAACATGTAAGCCCACGGATTGGAGAATTTGATCAATTAATTAACTAGGTAGGCTACAATAACTGCGTTTTTTTCTTGTACCAGTATCCAATTGTAAAATCATTTGGTAATTACCTCGGTTTCCAATAACCTATGTACCCATCTTCAGATCACACAGAAAATCAAATAAATCCCTTCATCAGGTTATCAAATACAGAAGTTAACACACAAAACAAAAAACATATTAAATCACTTTTTTTTTAACATGGAATAGGCCTTATCATGCAAACTGGTCACAGTAAAAAAATCATTAAATAAATAAAATCGTTACCTATCTAAAACTTTCTTACTTACAATTATTGAGTAATTCTGATAACAATATATAAAAATCCGATAACAAATATTTAGTCATTTTTTAATTGAATTAAAATTAATTGGTTAAATTTTGATTTTATTAATTTGATAAACAAAACAAACATCCTTGTTGGTTGGGACCATAATAATTAAAAAATATTTGTAAACAAATCAGTATGGTACAAGTTTTATTATTGTAGTATATTTAATTTTCTAAGGGTTCAATTATAACAGTGCAACTGAAGTGCAGTTTTTGGTCAGGCCGCTCAACTAACGCAAGATTTGATAGTTTGCTTAATGTTTATAACTGTTGAATAGAGATGTATCAATATTACTGTAACTGGTACTTTGTAATCGTTATTCATCAGAAACACAAAGTAATCATTACTAATTGCCCAAAGTAATAGTTATAGGTAATTACTGCACAGTAGACTAGCCTAGTGAGACTACAGACGGAGCCTGCGCCATAACATGGGATCAGCAGGAATGGGAAGTAATAATGAACAGAATGGAGTAGGGCGTAAGTTTACTATTCAACCCTAGGCTGATATTTTTGCAGACAACAATGTTGTTTTACAGTCTACTGTTAAATGTTGAATACAGTTAAACATACTGTGACTAAATACTATAGGTTAGAACTTTTAGGCTATTTTTTTTTATTATTCTTGCATTTCTTGCGCTCGGAGTAGGTAGTAAATGACCACAAAAATGAGTACTTTTGACAACATTTGAAATAACTTTAGGTCGTTCTTGATTGCAAACATATCAACCAAGTGTCCTAAAGTAAATTTCCACCAAGGCCCTATATTTAGTTTATTTATAGTGATTTATTTACACTATACAGTACTGTTTAACTCTTAATAATTGTAATCCTTCTTAGGTGAAACCAAACCACTCTTGATTTAGTTTAATCATAGGGCCTAGAACGTACAATTTCCAAAACCAAAATGATTATCTTACATCTTATTTGTATGCCTACCTTAATTTTGTGACTCCAACTATTTTTTCAAGGGGTTTAATTAACTTAGGATCGATTATAAAATCCTTTTGTCCAGGAATTTTGTCCAACAAATCTGTTAATTTCTTTTGAGAAATTTGGTTCAAAGAACTTCTTACTACTTTGTCCAATGAATTCTGCATTTTATAAAACTTCAATCTTCATAACTTATTTTCAAAGAAGTTTGTAGTCTAATACTTAAAAAAGTGAAAAATCTAAATAAAAATTCTATTAAGTAATAAGAAAGTAGGGTTAATTTTACCCAAGTAAACAGTGACAGCTGAGCTAACACTGTCATCTGACAGAAGTTGGAAAACAACAGATGTTTTAAAAATAAATTCAAGAAAGCTTTATTAATATTACGGACCTTCTAGATATGGCCATCAAATGCTAAATTTAGTAAGAAATTTTTAAATCCAAGTTCAATAGTAGTGTTGACTACTTTACAATAGGTAGCTCTGTTATAGAAATGAAGCTTTAAAATGGTGAACTCTCTTGTAGTACGGGAGGTAGCGCTACATTTGAACGAGTCATTTCATACCGGCTAAAAATTATAGCAGTAATAGTTTTCCCTTAATACATAAGAGATCTGAGCGTCAGCTACTCCAGTAGTGGTGGAGCTAATGGTGAGAGCATGTGAAAGTTGTCAAAAAAGTTTTTGCTCCGAGTAATTTCACACCGAGCCAAAATTTAGGGGATAATTGTTTAGATCATTTTAAACCAAAAAATAATAATCAGCTGTATAGACGATGGGGGATTATACGTCAGTCTCGTATATGAACATGTCAAAAAAATTTAAATATAAAGTCATTTCATACCGTATGAAATTTATACAGCTGAATTTTGATACACTTTTAATAATAAAGAAAATCGTCAGCTGTCTGGATACCGGGGGAAAGTCCGTCAGTCAGCGTCATAAACATGCTGCGCGCTCAGTGCATTTCATCGTTGCATAGTCACTTTTACTAATGATCTGACGATCTTTACACCCACAAACATTCAGCTGACGGCGATTATTAATTTTGTTAACAATAAAATTACTCTATGTTTCAATTTCAATCAGTATTGTATTAATTTAACATAAGTAATGCCACTTTATAAGGTGAATAAAGAGTTTTCAATAGATTTTCATAATTTATTAAATTAGCGCCGCTTTTAAATTATATTATTATGTGTTTACCTTAAGTGTTTGGATCCTTAATGTCTGCCGTGGTTCCCTAAATATAACCGATTATTGCGCGATAAGGTTACAAATTTCAAACGGAATCCGTTACCGAAGAGTTTATTGATTCTGCACTAACGAAACAAAAAATGTCAACGAATTTTTAACAAGTAAAGGTAGAATTAGGACAATTTAATTTAGTTGACATTCCCAAAACGCCAAATGTAAATGTTGTATTTTCCAAATTGTATACAGTTTTAAGAAATATTGTCGATACTAATTCCAAATAGTTACTGCTGTCTAAAAAATGCATACAGCTAAAATCGTAAGTACAACGATTACTTAAATAATTTTGTGTGACGGGTAACCACCAACTTATATGACAATGACCACTGGATCTATGTTGATAGTGGTTGTGCTAAATAATAACTTGCATTCTTACAATAGTTGACATCACAGTTTATAGTTAAAGGAGGGGGAGCCAGCTTGAAGCTAAATGTTCAAGCCTAAATCAGTCTGTTAGTAACCATGGTCTGGAGAAGACTCCAGATCACATAATGTAGACTCGCTTGCCTTTACCTTAGTTTAGTTTAGTTATAAGCCCGGACCAGCAGAGGAATAGATTGTTTTGTATTAAATAAACGCTCTGAAGTGAAACAGTCTTTCGTCACCTTATTGAAGAACCTACTCGCCATCCACCATCCTGACAAAGCCCGTACGTCCGCGCGAGGACAGAAAGGCATAGCCCGACCAGGGAAAACGCCGCTTCAGGAGTCGGACGCAGGAGAGCCGAACCCAAGGAAGCGGGACCCGTTACATCTGGTGTCAGAAGTGGTTCTTCAACTTTATAAAAAGGTAGACGAAATTATTTTCTCTGTGATCTAACATATTTTTTTGTTTAAGAATTTTTTTTAAGGTATTGAATTTTTTTAAATAATTTTGGAATTTTTAAGTTTTTAAAAGTAAAGGGAAGTAACATTTGTTAAAATAAAAGATTGAATTGATGTTAATAAAGTAAATAGTAAATAAAATAAATTAAATGAACATTTTAATGCATGTTAAGATAGAAATATTTTCTGATGCAAATGATATGCGATACGCATAAAAGGACAGGTAGAGTTCCTGTATTCTGATACATTTATTTTTACCAATCCCAAAAACATTTACCGGGACAATACATGTATTATGAGTACTGGTAACATCAGGACAAATCCTAAAGTTTGCGTGGGAAAATATTTAAATATAAAATAAAGAAAATTGAATGATGTTGGTTATTGGTGATGTGTCATTGGCAACCATAATTTATATTGTATTGTAATGAAATTTAATTAAGGAGAATTAAATCGTTTGAACAAATTTAAGGTTAAAATTAGTTAAGCAGATACATTCTAAATAGGTCAAATTATTACGTCTGTTGTTGCTATGTAGGCGTACGTAATAGATTACACTAATATGTTGTTAAATAGTTATAAATCAACGAATCTTTTTAGCTGGGATTAGTAATAATATTGCATTGATTTAAATAATAGTTAATTAAATTACATTGAAGAAAAAACTGATTTAGTTACTTATTTCTATGTCTACAACATGCACGAAGTTTCACTTAGATTATGGGTATTAAATAACTTAGTTCAAATACTTTTAAGACATTATTCAATATTTATTGACCCAATAAAATTACAGTTTTATTTTACAGTAGGGACGGATTCTTAAAGAAAAATACTTTTCAGCTATTATTTTGATTACTAAACAAATAAACGGTACCAGGAACTGGCACATACTTTCTCACAAACATTTTAAAATTATTAAACAGATTCACTGTGACTTGTAGGGTGGGGTAGGAGAGGTGATTTTTTATTAAAGTAGGAGTTTAACTAATAAATATTATTATTATTATCTAGAGAGAAAACTATTCGATCGATTTCGAACAAATTTGCACCAAACACGTCAATTAGGCCTGTATAGATGCACGAAAAAAGGTTTTAAAAAATTTTGAAAAACAACCCCGTTTATGATAAAAAAATCCCAAAAATCAGTTATTATTATTATTATTATTATTAGCTAAACGAGAATTTTTAGAAAGATGCGATTTTTTGCATATGGTAGGGTACATTAAATGCTACAAATAAGCCAAATTTTATCAAAATCGTTAGAGTCGTTTTTTTTTATTAAAACATAACTGATTTTTTTGCAAAAAAGGGGGTTGTTTTTCAAAAATTTTCAAAACCGTTTTTCGTGCATCTATACAGGCCTACTTGACATGTCTGGTGCAAATTTGTTTGTAATCGATTGACTAGTTTTCGATCTAGCTTTGTATACATACAGACATACATACATACAGACATACATACAGACAGACATTTTGTAAAAACAACTTTTTTTGGACTCAGGGGGTTCCCAAAACGGATATTTCCACAAAAATCTCAACATCGATTTTTTGTGCGATCACTATACTTTCTCTATAGACTGCTATAGTATAGTGAGAAAGTAAAATGATTATCATCCAACTCATTTTTAGAAAAATGTAAAGTGTTGGGAAATAAGTCCATACCTACACATTGCCCAAGTACATGGTTTCTCATTGTACTAACAATATCGTTGTTACTTAGACTATTATAGTTATACCCCGTTTTGTTATTAGGTGTCCGTTTATTGCAACCAAATGCAGCACAATTAATTTAACATTTCGTGTAGGTTGAAATCTTAGGTTTACAACAAACAGTCATCTACCCTCGCTGTGACTAAAGGTAATGGACTAACTGAAATAACGCGTGTTACGCTCGGACTAGGGCGGCGCCGATATCTTGGACCGACACATCCGGCCGGCAAGCCGGCCTCACTTTGAGCTCCGAGCTCCGAGTAGCTTCTCTATTATATTATGTGCTCGCTGGTGTGAAGGTGTGGGAGGGTGGAAGATCTTTAAATTCCACTCAGTTTTTATAAGTAAAATACGAAAATGAAACTATAGATATAATTTAAAAATACAGTTATCAAGTTGTTATTAATTACTGTATAATAATATTACGTATACTAAATAAATGTTACAATAAAAAATACAAAGTCTTAAGCAAGAATCTTAACTCGAATATGTGTAATAAGATGTTCTGACTTTTTAGAAATGGCTACGGTATATTATTACATCACGCCGGCAAGTAGGCCATGAAGGTTGCTTATGGTTTTACAATGAAAGTTATCATGTTTATAAACACAAAGTTTTTACAACAAAAAATAGATTTTCTTTTACCTACAAATACAAAATCAACTCTTATAAAAGTGATTGCATACTTACATACGTACGTACGTTGGTAACAATATAATATAACAGCTGATTTCACCCATCAACTGTAATACTTGAACTGTACTTAAAAAAACCTAGCGTAGATTTTACTTTGGGGTTATGTTTACAACTTCAATCAATATAAGCCTTATGAAGTTGATTTTCTTAAAATAAATTAATCAATAAGTTAAAGAATTAATGCAGGCTCAATGCAAGGTTATAAGATTTGCTTTGATGTTATAAAATGAATATAAATAAAACCTTTTATTATCAAAATTTCATTTATACAAGTTTAAAGGATACCTATTCGTTTATTTTCGGAAACATTCGTATATCTTCGTATAACATATTCCATTATTACTTTCTTCATTATAATGTTAATTTTTTTCCGATGGAGGGGAATGCATTAGGCACCATCAAGGAATACGTATTCCTTGGATTGTGGGACTCCCGATTCATCCGGTATACCCACTAAACCCTAACCTCCATTCCATTCTTATTCAGGCAGTACGTCCACCCTGGAAACCGCCGGAAAGCATTACTTCAAGGTGGTATCCCGTATTTTGCCATTTGGCTTGGTCTTCTTTTTTTTTCTTTCCCTTCTTACCATAAAATTACACCTCCTTTATTTGTTTATTTAGAAGTTATTTTAATATTAATAACTTCTAAATGATTTAATCAATCAATATTATATGAAGTTAGAAAGAAATTATTTTATCTTAGAAGTTAACTTAGTTATCTTAGAAGATCATATTTTTATCTTTATTTAGATATATAACTAGCTGACCCGTACGGCGTTGGTATTTTCAGTTTTTTTAACGTAATGGTATTATTTTTAAGTGTTCAGTCAGTGAGTGGTATTTGGCTTTTATGTATATAGATCGTAAAAAATAAAAGCACTATTGTCATAATAATAAAAGATCTGAAATTATGATTTTACTAACTTTAATCCACCCAAACCCCTCCTAAAATTTCGAAATTTTGCATACCCTTTCTTAGTGAGCACCTATGGCCCTAGAGGAAGCTATATACCAAATTTCATTCCAATCCGT
>JAGFPH010000216.1:547355-575986 GCA_018207615.1 Philaenus spumarius | reverse complement strand
TTTGATCCCCCAAACCCCCCTAAAATTTCGAATTTTTTTAAACCCTTTCTTAGCGAGCGCCTATGGCCTTAGAGGAAGCTATATACCAAATTTCATTCGAATCTGTTCGGTAATTTTGGAGAAATCGTGATTTAGTAATTTTTACCCCCCAAACCTCCCTAAAATTTCCAATTTTTTTAAATCCTTTTTTAGTTAACACTTATGGCCCTAGAGGAAGCTACATACCAAATGTCATTCCAATCCGTTTGGTAGTTCTGAAGAAATCGTGATTTAACAACTTTGATCCCCCAAATCCCCCTAAAATTTCGAATTTTTTTAAACCCTTTCTTAGCGAGCGCCTATGGCCCTAGAGGAAGCTACATACCAAATTTCATTCCAATCTGTTCGGTAATCTAATTCGTGATTTAGTAATTTTTACCCCATAAACCTCCCTAAAATTTCCAATTTTTAAAAATCCTTTTTTAGTGAACACTTATGGCCTTAGAGGAAGAAACATACCAATTGTCATTCCAATCCCCGTTCGGTAGTTCTGAAGAAATCGTGATTTAATAACTTTGATCCCCCAAACCCCTCCTAAAATTTCGAAATATTTCATACCCTTTCTTAGTGAGCACCTATGGCCCTAGAGGAAGCTATATACCAAATCTCATTCCAATCCGTTTTGTTTTAAAAAAATCGTGATTTAATAACTTTGATCCACCCAAACCCCTCCTAAATTTCGAAATTTGTCATACCCTTTCTTAGTGAGCACCTATGGCCCTAGAGGAAGCTATATACCAAATTTCATTCCAATCCGTTTTTTAGTTTTGAAGAAATCGTGATTTAATAACTGTGATCCCCAAACCCCCCTAAAATTTCGAATTTTTTGAAACCCTTTCTTAGCGAGCGCCTATGGACCTAGACGAAGCTGCATACCAAATTTCATTCCAATCTGTTCGGTTATTTTGGAGAAATCGTGATTTAGTAATTTTTACCCCCAAACCTCCCTAAAATTTCCAATTTTTTAAAATCCTTTTTTAGTGAACACTTATGGCCCTAGAGGAAGCTACATACCAAATTTCATTCCAATCTGTTCAGTAATTTTGGATAAATCGTGATTTAGTAATTTTTACCCCCAAACCTCCCTAAAATTTCCAATTTTTTAAAATCCTTTTTTAGTGAACACTTATTACCCTAGAGGAAGCTACATACCAAATGTCATTCCAATCCGTTCGGTAGTTTTGAAGAAATCGTGATTTAATTACTTTGATCCCCAAACCCCTAAAATTTCAAATTTGTTCAAACCCTTTCTTTGCGAGCGCCTATGGCCCTAGAGGAAGCTACATACCAAATTTCATTCCAATCTGTTCTATAATTTTGGAGAAATCGTGATTTAGTCATTTTTACCTCCAAACCTCCCTAAAATTTCCAATTTTTTAAACCCTTTTTTAGCGATTTCGAATAAATTTGTACCAAACATGTAAATTAAGCCTGTATAGATGAATGAAAAAAGGTTTTGAAAATTTTTGAAAAACAACCTCCTTTTTGGCCAAAAAACCCCAAAAATCAGTTATTATTATTATTATTATTATTATTACCTAAACGAGAATTTTTAGAAAGATCTAGTTTTTTGCACAATTAAGGGCTACAAATAAGCCAAATTTTATCAAAATCATTAGAGCCGTTTTTGAAAAATTTGGATTTTTCTTGTTTTATTGCCATTTTTGGGGGGTAAAACCCCTTAAAAATAAAAAATTTGAAAAAATGAAAAACTCCTGGAAATATTCCAGAACTACACCTACATACCAAATTTCATCAAATCTGACCCTTAGTATGGTCTCTAGCTCTGTACACATCCTTACAGACACACGGACAGACATCACAAAAAAAAAAAAAAATAAACGGTACCAGGAACTGGCACATACTCTCTCACAAACATATTTAAATTATTAAACAGATTCACTGTGACTTGTAGGGTGGGGTAGGAGAGGTGATTTTTTATTAAAGTTGGAAATTAACTAATAAATATTATTATTATTAGCTAGAGAGAAAACTATTCGATCGATTTCGAACAAATTTGCACCAACATGTCAATTAGGCCTTTATAGATGCACGAAAAAAGGTTTTGAAAATTTTTGAAAAACAATCCCCTTTATGGCCAAAAAACCTCCAAAAATCAGTTATTATTATTATTATTAGCTAAACGACAATTTTTAGAAAGATGCGGTTTTTTTTTGCATATGGTAGGGTACATTAAAGGCTTCAAATATGCCAAATTTTATGAATTTCGTTAGAGCCGTTTTTTTATAAAAAAAATAACCGATTTTTTGGGGGTTTTTTCCCAAAATGGGGGTTTGTTTTTCAAAAATTTTCAAAACCGTTTTTTGTGCATCTATACAGGCCTACTTGACATGTCTGGTGCAAATTTGTTTGAAATCGATCGAATAGTTTTCCCCATTTCGCCAAAAAAACCCCAAAAATTTGTTATTATTATTATTAGCTAAACGAGAATTTTTAGAAAGATGCGGTTTTTTTGCATATGGTAGGGTATATTAAAGGCTTCAAATATGCCAAATTTTATGAATTTCGTTAGAGCCGTTTTTTTATTAAAAAAATAACTGATTTTTTTAGGGTTTTTTTCCCAAAATGGGGGTTTATTTTTCAAAAATTTTCAAAACCGTTTTTCGTGCATCTATACAGGCCTACTTGACATGTCTGGTGCAAATTTGTTTGAAATCGATTGAATAGTTTTCGCCATTTCGCCTAAAAACCCTCAAAAATCAGTTATTATTATTATTAGCTAAACGAGAATTTTTAGAAAGATGCGGTTTATTGCATATGGTAGGGTACATTAAAGGCTACAAGTAAGCCAAATTTTATCAAAATCGTTAGAGCAGTTTTTTTTATAAAAAAATAGTAACTGTTTTTGGGTTTTTTTTTGCGAAAAAGGGGGTTGTTTTTTCCCCTTAATAGGAATAGGAAAAGAGTAGACCTATTTCCCAAATTGTTGGTTGAAACCCTAAAACATAGGCATATAAACTTAATTTTGGAAATTTGCTCAACTCACGTCAGCGGTCCAGTGCGTGGTCGAATTATTAAAAATCTTAGCAGAGTGCAAAGGGTTAAGATATCCAGATAATAGTGAGATTTACGCGTATAAAATTTACACAGATTTAAGGAATAGCAGTAAAAAACTTTAGGCCGTTAGGAGACCTATTTTGCTTCCAGAATTGTGTGTTATAAAGTGTACTTTATGGCCCTATTCCAATAAAATTATTTTTTTATAATGCACTTAATGCAGTTGGCGATAAGTATAACTAATATGAATTTATTATAGTATAGGACAACATACTTGCATTTAATTTAGGTAGCATTGACAACGAACAACGATAATGCTTTGACGGTTGACAAAATGAAATGACGTAAATCGTAAATATAGTAATCTAATCATAACCTATACGTACTAGGTTTTTCGATTGTCTATGTTATTTTCTAAATGAAATACTTGTTCATGCAATAAGATGTGGTCATTTTTTTCTAGAGATCCTGCAAAAGAATTTTCCTTTGAAATATTAGATAGAACATCTGGTTTCAGTGAAGATAGTATATGGACTTTACACAAAGCAAAGAAAAAGGTAGGCTACAACTAGGCCTAAGCCATTTTTAATAATATCTGTATTTGTTGTCTGGTAAAAGTATAATATGTATTCAAATGCTTTTTAGTGATGTGGATTGGCGCAAATTTATTATACGACCCTACGCCAACAGAAATGCAAAAAGTATACAAAAATAAAAAATAGCCTGAAGTTCGAATTTATAGTCTTAAGTCACAATATGTTTAAGTTAGGCCTACCTGGATTAAACATTTAACAGTAGAATGTAAATCAATTTTTTTGTCTGCAAAAATATCAACCGAGGGTGTTATAGTAAATTTACGCCTGTGGATTTTATATATTTACAAGGATTTTTAGTTTCTTTTTGTCTTACTTCTAACGCAGGCTATAACTTAATCATTATTTGTAAAGAGGTAGGGAGGCGTAACTTTACTATTCGACTCCCCGCTCATATGTTTGCAGATATAATGACGTACCTACCTTGGTATAATGACGTATTAGGACATTTGTTGCGTATACGTTGGCACCGCTGCAAGGATGTCGAATAGTAAAGTTGCGCCGGTTAGTAATAGTAACCTTAAAATAGTAAACTTAAAATAATTAAAATAGTAAACTTTTTTCAAATAAAGTTTTTATTTGAAAAAATTAGCTGAGATTAGCACTCTTCCAAAAGACATCCAACTGTTTTAAATCAAATAACCCTAATTTTTGGCTGGGGAAAAAGTGCAAATGTACAACTTTTAGGTGTAGCAATAAAATTGGTTGCAAGAAACACTCAAGATAAATCACAACTTGTGAAGATTGTGGATAGAACGTTACTGTAAAAGTCACTATATTTTAATGTTTTATATTTTTATTTTCAAAAGAGAACCCTTAGCCTACATTCCTACAGATTTTGTTCAGATAGGTATTTCCAATTTTATAGTTCTACTTTTAGTCAACTAATAAATTCCAGTTACATATTTAATTTAAGATTCATTTTTTTTGGTATCTAAGTTACAAATGTTTTAAATAACACTGAGTTACCTTATTTAGCTTCCACCACATGACTTCCTGTTTGAAATCGCACTTACGCGTTTCATAGCATCTGCTCCATCTTTAGAGTATTAATCACTCACTATCGAGATCGTTATACATTAAAATTAACAAATAATTATAGACAAAACATAACACGTAAACATATAAATTAACGCAAAGAACTACGTGCGTATCATGTCAATGCCCTAGGACAACTGAAGTCTCATATCATATCTGGCGGCAGTGTTTATTTTTAAGATTTTGATATTTTTTTTTTTTAAATTTATATGTTTTTATTTTCAGGCTACTGGAGAAGATGTGTCTGTTTTTGCATTTGATGTAAAAAATAGTTCTGAAGTTCAGTTGGAGTTAGCTAGAGCTGCTGTCAAGCGATTAAAAACTCTTCGGCATCCAAGCATTTTAACATATTTAGATAGTGCAGAGGTATGATCAAATAAAACTTATGGTAACAATTTTCCTCTTTTGTAACATACTAGTTAGTATGCTGTCAGGAGACATTAGCCTATTTTGAACAGCTGACCGTACATACTGTTACGAAATAGAATGAGTTGCTGACAAGTTGACAGTAGCAGAGTTGCACAATTATGTAATATAGTGTAGTTGTGTAAGTAGAACTCATGTAAAATCTCTGAATGGCTTTTATAAGTAAGCCATCATATTAATACAAAGACAAAACGGGTAAAACTGAGAGAAGGAAAAGAGCTTTTAAATAGGGAGAACACATTAGAGAGGAAAGGTTCTTCGGTGAGGAGAGAGGTCTTCGGAGACCGGGGGCTATGGGCTGTAGACGTCGGAGTGGGCATCCAGGAAAGACCAGAGGCTTTTCCCATGAGGTGTGCCAGCCCAAGTTGACGTCAGGGCAAGGGAGCTGAGCTGTCAGATTGTCGGAGCTACCAGACAGGGCATAGATGAGGGCACAGTTTGTGAATATTAAAGGGACAATTGTTTTATGTAAACTCTGGGTTGAAATCAGATTCTGTGGGTTGATCTATTGGGGGAGTTATATATATATATATATTAAAAAGAATTCATTTTTGGGGAGTAGTAATTTGAGCTCAGTTTTGCCCGTTGTGTAAAGTAAATGATTTAGACTGAGGTTAATTGTAGTTTTCACACAGTGTAGAATCAAATGTATTGTAGTAGATGTTCTCAATAAAACAGATGTTTATTTGTATACCTATATGTGTGATTGTACTCTCTCACTAGAATTAGAGCCAAGCGAGTAGCCCCTTCGTAATAGTACTGAAATAATGGACATGCAACGTTTTTGCACTTTCTAAAAATAACTATGAGGTTCAATTCATAAGAAAAAGAAAGTTTAAGACAAAATGTGTTGTAAATTAAACTTTTACCAGAAATGTGATATATTGTAACTTGCATATATATATGTTTAATATGATTAAATGGTTTTAGAAATGAGTGTAGTATACAATCTAATAGTACCGGTAACTTATTGTGATGGAGTAATAGCAACAAAGATTTGAGCTATCTAATTGTATGTAGATGTATTTTGTGGTTAGTTCTGTTTATTGCTCTCATCTTATATCAATTAAGTTTAAAAGGGCCAGTGTCATTAAATTTGTTTGTATCGTAAACTGTATTATGAATGATCACGGTCTTAAATTCAAAATAAGTAATCTTACTGAATGCGTGTTGTTTTTTAGTTTTTAGCCTATAGTATTTATTATAAACATGTTTTTTTGTAGTCCAGAAATTTGAATTTTACTAGAGTAATTTTTATTTATTACTTGCATTGTTAATTTTATCTTGAATTTGATAGTATTGTTTTGTTATTTTTGAATTATATTGTTGCATGTTAGTTGATTGTATTAGTATGAACTTACAGAGTTTATTTAAGGTAGGGTTGGTTTGTATGTATAATAAGTCCTCTATTTACGAACTTTAAAGTTACGAACAAAGCATTCCAACATGCAAGCAGACTCCCTGACCATCAAAATGTTGAGGTATCATATTTGCTCAGTAACGTTCTACTAGTGCGGAGGTTGAAAAGAGCGAAACCAAATTACTAGAGCTAGATAGTCGTTGGCTAGTTGTAATTATAGTATACATAAATAATTAAAAAAAAAAATTAGCAATGCTCCAGAATCATCTAAAATAAACAATAAATGAAGAAAAAAGCATTAACAATTATTATTGCGAAAGACAATTATTTCAAGTCATTACTGAGAAGCAGGAAAAATCGGCTCAGTAGGCCTGCAGTTGTATGTTAGCTTTTTTTATGTTTGGAAGATTATAATCGTATAAAATACTGAACCATTCATTTGAGTTGGAGTGTTTTTGTAATCCATATTGTGATTTGAAGAGGCCACCCGATCTTTCGATCTCGGATTCTAATCTTGTGCTGATGAGTTGCGCAAGTATCTTTCGCATAGTACTTAACATGCATAATAGTCTATATGTTGGTATGTTATCCTTATTTGTCTTAGGGTTTTCCACTAATACAAGTTTAGCAATCTTCTACTCTGAGGGAAAGCATCCTTCCATAAGGAGATTAATCATCAGCTCTATATGTGTGTATTCCTTTGTGTGGTACAGTGTTATTCCTTTATCAACTTCTGGCAGTATACAATCTAGCCATGAGTTTCCTTGATCTTTCTAGATTCTCCAACCAATCTAATTTCCTCAACAGTGAAGTACTCCACTTCATCTCTAGCAACCTCAGGGTATGTCCATCGGGTATCCTTTTTGTGACCGCTGGCTAATCATTCCTTTTTTCACCTATCTCTGCGCACATACAAATCAATTTTAGTCTCACCGTCCATGAATGTTGCCTGGAAAATGTTTTTAAGGATGTCTATTTCCGCACATTCAATTTTATGAGTGACTATTTTCTTTATCTCATTCTGCCTGTAAGTTTCTTATCCTTTTCACCTGTCAGTATTTTGAGAACTTATCTTCTTGTAGTGACTTATTTTTGTGTAAAGTAATCTCTTCTCTGTATAAATCAATGGTGGATGTTCTTAAATTCATATGACAAGGAGTGACTGAGTTTCAACTGATGTTTTGAATTCATTTAATCTTTCACTTTCCATCCTTTCTGGTACGTCATTTTTTCTCTGTGGTCAATTGTTGTCAATATATTCACCGCTCTTGAATTCCTGCTTTGTTTTTGGTGGAACTATTCTCTACATTTCTTATATCTTTGACCCTGCTTAGTTCCATCTTCAACCGTTTACACTTGCTTTCTGAGAGTAAACTATCATTTCTACATTCCATTTTTTTTTGAAAGGCTAGAAACCTGAACAGTTTATTTCTTTCTTTGTATCACAGCCAAAGGAATCTTATCAGAAATACCCTTTAAAAGCTTTTGTATCTCTTCCACTCCAGACAAATTTCTGTTTATTTCCGTACTGATCCTACCCATGTCGTCCTTTCTTTTCCGTTTATTGTCCTCCATTAGTTTTTCCTCTTTAGAACAACTGTCCAAGTCAATCAAGGCCATCTTTTCTTCTATTATTTCCACTTCTGCAACTACTACACTTCTAAAAATGTTTCCTTCGGTGGAGTTCTAATCAGTTTTGACTAGTCGTAAAACGATTTCCTTCTTCACCTTCCTTTCTTTGTCTGCTTGTCTCTTGTAGTACCAATCTGGGCCAAGTGAGCCACCTCATCTCCATAAACTTTGCGTGATTGGTTGCCCCATACTCCTTGCAACTAACGTCATCCACTGTGGCTTGCACCTTGCACCTGATCGGAATTGGCTATGAGAGTCATCTCTTCAGGCTTAACCACACGGGATTTGCCACGGTTTTATCACACATCATATTAACTTCAAGATTGATGATTATCATTCAGGATTTACTCCCCTAGGTTCTTCTGCCTCATTCACCGTTGGGATACATTCTATTCTGCTTTTGAAGCTGGTGATCATTTTTCTACTGACTACTGATACATATATATATATTTTTGACTTTCTGACTTACTATTGTTAATCTTTACATTTTTCATTATTATTAATCTCAGCCTACTGAATTTCATATGAGATTATTTGCAAGCTTGAAAGAAATTTAATCTTTAGATCAATATATATATATATATATATATATATCCTTATATAATTATAATACTTGAAGCTGTTTTTTGTGAACACAACTCCTCCCTTATTTCTGGACCAAATTTAATGTTTGAGTTGTCAAAAAATTCGTCTCATTTCGAAGTTTTGCATAAGGTTTTAGATGTCAAAAATTCTTATCCATAATAGCGTGAGCTAATCTTAAAGGTCGGGTTTTTCCCACAAGATTAACATGGAATGAATTTAAAAACCATTTCTATACAAAACAGCTGTTTATAATAAGAAAAACTATTCCAGCTGTTTTCGTGTATGTAAATAATGATGTTAATAGTATTCAGGAGGTTATAAAACATTTCTATACAAAATAGCTGTTTATAATAAGAAACAAACTAATCTAGCTGCTTTCGTGGAAGTAAATAATGATTTTTAAATAACAGATAATACAGTTGATTCGGATGTCCAGCTATTAGTACAAAATAATATTTTATGTTAGGCCTATACTGTACCAACACATGTTTCAACACACACAAACCAATAAAAATTTGTATTAAGGAATTTAAAAATAAGAAAAAACTATGTTACAACCTAATTAAAAAAAAATAATGTAAGATCTCCAACTTCCCAAAGTATAAAATAATATAGAATAGGACTATAAGTCAATTTTAATACGAGAGAGCATTTTTATTTTTTAAATTTAACTTAATTTATATTACAAATGTTTTTTAGAAAGAGAGCTTAATAATTAGAAGCATTTTAACGGAAAGGAAATAGACTAAAAGGGCAGACAATTTTAAAGTACATTAACTTGAATAAATATAAAAGCAAGACAAAATTAAAATCAATTATTATATTAAATTTAAAAGTAGGGTTTGAGAAAACGGACAGTCTATGTACTAACGCCAAGACGCGGAAATTATACGAGTTTTAAGACGCAGTTAGAAAAGCAGCGTCCACCAGTCTAGACGAGATAAGAAGCGAACACCTGCAAGCCAATTCCTGGAGAAATGGTCTACGTGCGTTTTCACATGCCAGATCCACAGGGAATGCTTTCGTAAGCAACCAACGAATCTGATGAAATTGAACATCTGTGTGTCGTCAGACGTTTCTGATTGGTGGAGAGAAAATAGACGCTGGCCGAATGTAGTGGTGGGAAAGAACGCTAAAGGACTTTCCAACGAGAGACCAAGCAGTGAACATCGCTTGAAGTGTTGCGTGTTGCGCTTTATTTAACAGTTTAAATGTAACATTTATTGTTAATCTACAAGTACAAAGTAGTATTTGAATTTTTACGAGAATTAATAACTCATCGTCGAATGGTATATAGTGCGATCGCTTAAAATAATGTGACTGTAAATCGGACACGACAATAAAATAGGCTACAAAAGTTTTGCGCTTGCGAGTGGGGTTTTCTTTTTTAAAATTAATAAGTTTGTGGTCTGCTTTTCGTAAGTACAGTGCACTTAAAATTCTTTTTTTATAAATCACCAGCTCTCTTTAAATTTATAATCTATAATTTGTATCATATTTGTATGTATTTGAATTTATTTTTCTTTGTTGTATACTGTATATGATATAATAAATGTCAAAGGTAATTTCTAAATCGTCTGCTTTGTTTGACCTGATCTGATCCTCTTCACCATTTTTCATTCAGGTCATTGAATTCACAACCCGAGATAGAAAAATTAGTAGAGTCTTGCAATCCAACTGCATCAAATCAAAATCAAGTTTATATATTTTTTATATTTATTTTTTTGTAAGCTGAGCATCTTACAATAAGTCATATAGTAGACCTATTTATTGATAATATAGTAATTGATAGTGAGTAACTTTTTGGTTGGGTTTTTGATTAATTTTACTCCTGAGCCTTACTGGTTCTTTTAACCTTTATTATAACTGTTGTCATAAAATATACGAAATAATTTGATTTGAACATTTAACATGATTTAAATCTTTAATGATTTTGATCATTTAACATCTTAGTTTTTAGGTTATTATCAATCCTACACCTTTATTATAAATAAAACACAACATATGTTTTTAGAAGGTTCCTTCGGGGGTTGGCGTGCGGAGCACGCTTGGTTCTCCCCTAGTATATTTATATATATATATATATTATTCTTATATTATTTGCAGTAATAAATTTGATTTTGTTTCTTTTTATTTCCAGTCTGACAAAGTTTTGTATCTGGCAACTGAATATGTGGAACCTTTACAGATACATTTAAATTCCTGTGCATATGAAGGCCAACAGCGTGATCTTTACCTGGCATGGGGCATCTTTCAAATCACAGTATGTAAGCATGTTACTAGTAGGGTTTTATTTCTTTTATAGAGTAGTTTATATTATAAAGAATAGCGATTATTTGATTCTCTTAGTTTTTATATATATTGATTAATTTTAAAGCAATATTCTAAGGCTGCATATATACTTGACATAGCATGAAGCCGAACACTATAAGTGAATTAACTGTGTTGGTTTGCTGTTTAACAATCAAGCGTAACTTCTTTTAATGTTTTTTAAATAAAAATTTCAAAGGATGGATTATCGACCTGTATCATAAAATATAATGAATAATGTGGTAAACTGGTAAAAATAGATAGTAATTAGTATAATATATGTCCATAAGTTTTGAGACTTCTCTGATTTGATCAAAGAGCAATATAGATAATTCAAGTAAATAAAGAATTATAAGGTAAAATTAAATAAAGAAAGCTGTACTAAATAAATACAAATGCTATAATTATATAATGATATAATATAATGATATACAGAAAATCAACAAATTAAACGTTATATTTACAAAGTAATAAAAAGTTTCAATTGAGAAGTATAATGTAACCTGAAATTAAAGTAGAATGTTATTATTTCATTAACAATAACAAATAACGGCTGAATTTTATAAATAACTAAATGTGTCGATTGTAAAGAATAAATAATTCATATATATAGTTAAAGATGGTTATAGCGTCAACAAAGGGACCGAACGAATGTTGACGCTATGTCCAAGTGACATAAAAGATGTATCATCAGGAAATCGTATTTTAGTTAGCTTGAGTGAAAGGACAAACAACTACTCAGTATTACCATTATTGACAACATTATTCTTGACTAGAGCCCGGATGTTTGGCAAAATGCCTTAATTTTGCCTATTTGCCTTTTTAACCTTTTTGAGCTCTTTCAACCTATTTGAATTATAAAAGCATATTTTTGCCTTTTGCAAGTAAATTGAATAATGTTTGTACAGTAAAACCTGTCCTGAGTGGAACGGGAATAAGTCGGAAACTTGTTCTATGAAACCAAATTCTCTCACAGATGTATATTTCATACAAATTAGGAGTGTTTATAGTTGTGGACAATGTAACTCTGAACCAGGATCGCTGTACATCCGATAGACGCTAGCCTTTTCCTGGTTCAGAGTTACACTGTCCACAACTATAGTAACCGCGGAAAAGGGTGTGAGAGAGAGAATGAACTGTTTCCAATTTTTAGGAAAAAAGATTCCTTCTATTATTGTCCTTCTAGTCGTATTGGTTGAAACTATGCAGCACTGGTAATGTGTAACCAGTAAAATGTAAGTTATCTGAATTATTTGTTCATTAGTTGTTCAAATATATTATGCCTTTTTTGAATTTCCAGTGCCTTTTTTGTGTTTCCTTCTGCCTTTTTTGCCTGCCTATTTTAAGTGTTATTAATGCCTAAACATCCTGGCTCTATTCATGACGTTTATTAAAAAGGAAAAACTATACCATTCTTTTAATGTACAGTAGGGTCCTGATAATTTGAGCTAATTGGAGCTGCGGTCACCTCGAATTATATATTAGGTAACATAGTTAATGTGTAAAAAATTAGGTTAAACATTTAAATACATGTACTATGTATTAATAAACTGTAACATTACTGTAATTAAAAAAAAAACGCTAAAATTACAGTATGTATGTAAACATTAACTTACTGTATTAAACACGCAACAATCTTAAAGTGTCAACATTACTGTGGGGGGAGGGGGGCAACTTTCTGATCACAGCTAAGTGAATGTCTCGTCAGGCTATATGATTGAGTGGTTTATTCCGCGCTTTTGTCTCGTCCCAGCAAGGTCATAGGTTTAGTTACACACAGCTGCAGTACATTTATTTGTTCAGTGGCATCGCACCTGAGTAATAGATGACGTTTACAACAGTATGATATAAAAATGGTCATTGAAATTAAAGTAAATTATTTTTTAGATTTATGATGTTACAACCGAGTGGTTACAATATTTAATGACACTATAACAGGGGTTTATAATAATGTAAAAGGTAAATAATTTGACCGGAAGTAAAAATAATTATACTATGTCCGAGTTGGCGCATTAACTGAGGTCGTTAAAACCAAGTTGGACAGTATTTAAAAAGGTGAATTATATAAAGAGATAAATGTGACGGCTAAACAAACTTTTGTGATCAAAGGTTTGTCAAGGGTTTTCACAACACTCATCATAAGCAATAAACATCGTGTGTAAAGATTAAAATTTTGAAATGTATTTATTTATTTTTTTTTTGGGGTTTAAAGGCAAAAAATCTGGGTGGTTTGAAATGTATTTAAATCGTCTATAAATGGCCGTAAATATAATAATCAGATAGGTAATATTTATTTCTCACAGAAATTGAAATAATCCGAGTAAAACTAACCTAAATGTTTTAAAAATCAGGTGTTGAGATGATAGTCTGTGACACATGCAATCCATGTGATAGAGAAGTATGATGGGACAAGTAAATTCATATAATAAAGAAACAAAGAATGAAGGGTCTAGTATCATAAGAGACGCAAGATCTAGTAATCAAAATTTAATGAATTGTATTTATATATATATAAATAAATCAAAGACGCAAAACAAGTAAATTTTAATAACTTAAATATGTAAAGATAAAAAATGCAGACGATTATATATAAAACGAAAAGCAGACTTAAATTTTAATAAATAAGAAAATACATTGATAAAAAGGAACAGTGCGTATTAAAATAAAGTTTTAAAACAATATATTTATTAAAAGTCACATAATGAACAGTTACAATACATTTAAAAAATAAATTATAAAGAGAACTATATCACATAACAAACATATATAGTGAAAGAAAAGAACAGAGTTGATATTGATGGCAGCGATGGCAAACAACGAAGAATTTCTTCTTTCATATGATTCATATATGAAATCAATAGGATAGGATCAATAGATAGGAGTAAATATAAACCAGCCTTTTACTGTTCAAATAATGTAGGGAGATTAATTGTCAATAACAAAGACAAAAGGGAAAGATTAGACAATAGCGGAGTACACAAAATTTCATGTGGAGATTGTAGTTCTGAATATGTAGGACAATCAGGTAGATCCATTAATGAAAGAATTAAGGAACACATTAGTAGCTGGAAGTATGGTAAATCTAATTCCAATTTTGCCAATCATTTACTGGAAACTGGACATACATTTAACCCAAAAATAAATGTAAAGTTATTACATATGGAAGAAAAAAGTAGGAAATTAAATAACCTAGAATGTCTGGAAATTAATAGATCTGTTTTTAAAAATCATACTTATAACTTAAATGACCAAATTTTTCTCAATCCATCCCCCTTGTTAAAACCCATTATGTAACCACACCTTACCCTTGCAGTGTTTACCTAAGCCACATTCCATTGCCCTCCCTGGTCATTTCCATTGTCACTCCCACTCCTTCTATTTTTGTTTGTATGTTAGTTTTAAGATACTTGCTGTATTTCAATTTAGTAGCCTGATGATGCCTAACGGTGAAACATATGTTGCTCAGTAATAAATTATAATTGTGAAATTTTAACAATTGGTTATTTCTATCCCTATTATGGAGTTTCACCAAGTACCAACTGTTTTTACTTTAAATTGCATTGTATTTTTATAAAATTTTAAGTTGTATTTTGTAAATCATAAAATTATGTTTTGTATTCAATGTAATTTTAATGAATTTTTTTCTTGTAAGAATATTTGGAACATGAGTGTGTAAAAAGGTTTAGTTATTCGTCACGATGTCTTGAATTTCATTGGCTCCCACAATTGTCCATCTAGTAAGTACTTTAGCAGCTACGAAACACACCCCGGAGAATTAAATTAGAATAAAAGTTTGTGTAAAATAAGATATGCATAACTAAAAGATATGATGCATATATGATTATTTTGCGGGAAAGAATGCTTGCCACGTATGGTGCAATCTTTTACAATAGGCTTTGCACTATGACGTAGGTTGGCGGGATAATCACACATGCGGTCATATAGCATTGAGATATTATATGTGAAGGATTGACAGATGCTTTAAAGGTAAACAAAGAAAGTTTTTTGAGATTAAGTGTTTGTTTTTGATTTTAAAGTAAAGTAGATTAAAGAGTGTTTTTTATTGAAATTAAATAATTCAGTGAGAGTTGAGCAAAGGAGGATTCACATATAATCTTTTTATTAATTTGAACAATTTAAAAAAAAATTATTTTGAAATCTTTCTCGACGACCCATAATTTTTTTTTAATAAGTATATTTACAAATTTTATTTTTTTATAATGCCTAACGTTATAAGTCCTCAGGCCCAGGCCTTTAAAATTTTATGATTACCCAACTCGTGAGACTTCGTATAGCTCTTATTTATGTCGAGTCGGACAACATTTTTACTTGCAACATTTCTTTGCAGGGGGGCGTTTTCCTTTGAGAATGTGATTGATTTGGTACGGTAATTAGAAATTAATTTTTTTTCAGAGAGCTTTGAGTTTTCTAAATAATGATGGTAATCTTCGCCACAACAATGTTTGCATTTGGTCTGTATTTGTCAACAATGCAGGCGAATGGAAATTGGGGAGTGTTGAATATTTAGCTGCGGATTTGACAATACCAATGAAGATACTACCATCTGTTGAAAAGTATGATCCACCAGAGAAAACTGATGCCAGCAAACAAAATCTCATTTCAAAATGGTTTGTATATAGAGATAAAGTATTTATTAGGTGTACACTTAAATTTTTAAGACGTGAAATTGAAGTCAGGATGCGCATGCACGACTTCAAGCCGCTGCTGTGTCAACCAACCACCAACACCCTCCTCCACTGGCAGCCCCCTCCCATGCAGAAACACATTCGTGTCTTAAAACTTTATCTGTGCACACTAGAACAAGTGACATAATCATAAACCAAACCAAGACACTACCTACAAACAAATCACTTTTCACAATTTTCTCAAAACCATCAGTTGAAAAGTAACTATACTAAACAGTAATATGAACAACTTGGTTTTTTTTAAAATGCGAAAAACCCTAGCAGTTATCAATGCCTTTGAACAAAATGCTAACAAATACTAATAGATAAAAACAGCTCTATATTATTTGATGAAAATTTAATTTGTACAATACTAAAAACCTTTTCAATCATTTAGTAGAAGAAAATTACAATTAAAAAATCATTTTAATGTTTAGACCATTATTAATCATATCTATAATAATATACAGTAAGACCTCGATAATCCGGCATGCTCGGGAATCTGGTGATGCCGAATTATCGAATATGCCGGATTTTCAAGGTCTTCCTTTAAAATGGTTTATACAGGGAATAAATTATAAATAAACGCACATGTACATATATACCTATATATTATTATTGGGTTGTTGAAGAGTTGTTACAACGAGTAAATTACTCGTTGAAACTATGTAACAATAACTACGTAGAGAGATTGTCGTTAACTGACGGGCCTCAGGTAGGGACGGCTACAACAAGAAATTCAATGTGTCTTTTTCCAAAGACTTCATTTTGTTCAAATAATCTTTATTAAGTGGAATACGTTCAACAAATCTCTTTAACCGGTAATGTTTTTAAAGGACGATGACAGCACATTGTTTTAAATCGGTTCGATTTTTAGGAGAAATGTTGATTGAAATGTTTGTTTTGGACAAGTTTATTGAGCAGTAGATTTGTACACACTGTTTTTGATGGATGCAGAGCCAACAGACAGTGTAGACCAGGCATGGCCTAACTTACCCAATAATTACAAAAACTGCCATTTTAAATGATTGTCAATTTTCAAGATGATGGATGCCGAACTATCGGGTCTGCCAGACTATCGAGTGCCGGATTATCGAGGTCTTACTGTAATATTGGAAAAAAAAGTGACATAAGATTTGAAGTTACTTCTCTAACATTTTCAGTGGGGATTTATGATCAATAAAGGACATCTAGTGGTGTGGTTAAAAAACTTTTTTATTACCTCTGATCTTGTTTACTGCTCTCTCTCTCTCTCTCCTGTTGTCTTCTTAAGTTTGTAAATCTTCATTTGTTAATGTTTTTTGTTTTTTCCAAATGTTTTCATCACTTTGTTTACACTAAAAATCAGAAAAAAATCAATATATTCAACTTTTTAAAAATATGACTGATCAAATAATAATATAAATTATTTACATAAGTTATTCTTATGCCCTTCACTGATCACACTCACGAAGCTTGGTAGCAACTAGCAAGTAGTTTAAGTTTACGAGGTGGAGAGTGGGAAGTCACAGGATAACGGGATCCCTTTTTAACGACTTACCCTTCGCATTTACCATAGTATACCACAGAAGAACCAATGTCGGTCGACTCTATTTTTTTTGTATGAACCTTCCACTTCAAAAACTTTATTAATGACTTTATTTTTGACTTAATTGTATATAAATATTATTTCTCATTATTATTTGCAAATACAAAATGCAATAATACGTATCAAAAATGTCAAAATTTAAACATTCCTGTTTCTATATTAAATTTTATTAAAAATTATTATTATAAATTTTACTGATGAGTTTTTAATTAAAAATACCAATTTTTAAACTTAATTAGTGGGGAGTAGATTTGTGACTGGAAGGTACCTTTTTACAGACTTCTAAGCGTATAACTGCAGATCGAAAAATTTAATTTTCTATTTGAAGACTTGATCGAATTTGAAATGTTAGGTATTTGATGAATGCAGAATTAGATACTCTACAGCTTTCATTCAGTACGTCTTTTCATTTAGAACAGCCGATTCCATGGTACGGATGTTTAAAAGTCTTTATAGTAACTTTTTAAGCAAAGTTGGTAAAAATCATCATTTTTTGACCATTGATTTTGACTATATTTCTGGGTAAAATTAAAAGTTGTGGGTAACCAATCAACACAGGATTTAGTACTCTTTAATTTATAAAAGTGTAAAATTTTCTGTAAGATGCTTACTTTAGGAGTTACTTACTTACTTCTTACTTCTTCATACGAGCTTCCGGCCTCAGGTAATGCCGACGACTCGATGACCATGATATGCCGCAGCCGCCAATGCCCAATACCTCTTGTTCCGCAGTGCGTCTTCCAATTTGTTTTGGCTGTCCTTTAAAGCTTCTCTTAACTTTAGGAGTTAAAAGAGCAAAAAAAAAAAAACTGAAGAAAGGCAGAAAATGTTGGGGTTTTTGGACCCCTCCTTTGAAGCTCACAGGGGGGGGGGGTGCAAACCTAGGATACTTCAGTTTCATGTCAAATAAAGTGATCAAAACAATTTCCAGATTTCCAACATTTATTTCTAGAAATGGCTTAAAATGGTTATTTAACTGGCCTAGAGTTTTAAACCACAAGTATAAAATTAGTACCCGCTATTTTAAATAATGGAGAGTTAATTTTTCTTTTTGTTATTTTTTCTTTGTTTCTCTTATATAAAATGTGGGTATTTAGAAAAAATATGTATGGTGTGAGTTAACATGATTTATGTACTTAATAGTGTTTTAATTGTTGTTTAGCTCAACTGATATGTGGGGCCTTGGATGTCTTATATGGGAAGTGTTTAATGGTCCTTTAACACAGAAATCAGCACTTAGAGGAATAGAAAATGTAAGCTTGTTTGTTGTAAACATTTCTTTTAATACAATAAGAAATAAAACAGACTTAAATTTGTAGGTTCAATTAACTAATGAATTACTAGTATGATTATATTTTAATTAGAAAGAAAGCAAAGAAGATAAAATGTATTGAAGCTTACTGCCATGAATAGTCACTAAAAGATGTATTCATCTATCTGGTCATTCAGTTTTTCTTAAATATTTTTATTAAACTATAAAATATTTAAATTATGTCCAGTTATCTATTTCGGATTTACTTCTAACTCCAATGTAACGGTGTACTACACAATGCATACAATTGAGGGACATACTTTTCCTGAAGCAAGGTTGAAAAACATAAGTATTTTCCATTTTTTTCCTGAAATTTGGATCAGATGGTAAAAAGAAGTTCTCTCTAATTCCTTGGTGGTGGGGAAGAACAAGGTCAATCATCCTGAGAATAGTTACTTAATCATGACAAATTTAATTTTAATCGGTGTCAATTGTCAACGGTCAGTTTGTTAATAGTTTGCAGTACAATTTGGATTCCTTATACACCAACCAAGAGTGTTCTTATAAATTGAAAAAGCTTATATGAATAGCTGTTATATCGGGCATTGGTCAGGTCAAGGATCTGCTGGAGTACAGCAACATTTACAAACCTTTTATAGCAGTGGAGATAAATGCTTCTAAATAATGCTGTAAATGAAACAAATCGGAGATAAAAGTGACATGATTAAGTGCTGTGACATTATTATTGTGCTACACAAATATGTCCACAATAGCGGAGGAGTATCCAAGCTTCACAGTACTATATTATTTCTCCTTTTGTTTACATTATTTTATTCTTTGATTTCTACTGCACTACTGGCAAAGAGACAAAACAAAATATACAATGTTGTGTGTTATTCTTTCTTGTATTCTGCCTGGAAGTTACATTTGTATAGTAGTGACAGAAAGAATAATCTACAGTTAGTTGTGTAACACCAGAAATGACTAAATACAGTATTGTTATTTCACCTGGTTAAATCTAACATTTTAGTTCGAAAATATTAATTATTTTCAATAAAAAATAGTTTGATCTAATCTTGATTCTTATCTAAGGTTAATTTAGCCAACATAAACAATAAGTTAAAATGGATATTCACCTCAAAATACAATGGTCAAACTATAAATTACCAATTAATTATAAATTCAGTATTGGGTTTCATTAGAAAATAATTTAATACTTGCTAATAAATACTGTTTTACCTTATTTATTTTTATTTGTGCTCATTAATTTATTATTAGTTCATTTTGTAATATTGTCAGTTATAATATTTATGTGGGCTTTTACAATGTATAGAGAAACCATAATTACATATTATTTTACAAAGAATATTCAGTTAATTTTTATCTAATTAATAACACCAAGATTAATGCAGTTTAACAATAATATGCAATTTTATATACAAATTTTGAGTATGCAAATTAGCTGGGATATTTAATTTATACGTTAAAATGAACTGCTAAAATAGCAATTGCAGCCAACGTTTAAAGTTTTTCCTGTAATTTTGTGCGATGCTACTATAATATGTTTAACATAATTAGAATACATCTCTATATAATAAAAACGAATTGCTGTTCCTTTGTAAGCGCATCACTTGAGAACGGCTGGACCAATTTGGCTATTTTTTGTTTTATAATGTTTGTAATAGTCCAAACTAGGTTTTTATATAAAGAAAAATTTGAAAAGTTTCCCGAAAAAGTTTCAAATTTGGAAAAACCTAAACAGCCTCTTTTGTATGGACTCTAGAGCATAACGCACAAAAACAGCTGTTCGTATAAAAAGCTTAACAACACATCATGTTTGTTTACATTCATTACTAGCAACATTACTTAGCAAATTTGAAGAGTATTAGCTTTTTTAGGTTACATTGACAAACTAAAAACAAACACAAACAAAAATCAACGAAAAATGCTTACAGAATTATAATTCAATTCAAACATTGGTTATTATCTATATATATATATATAATCCAATTACCACTCACTGACTCACTCATCACAAAATCTCAAAGACCCCCAAACGGATTTGAATGAAATTTGGTAAGTAGTTTCCTCTAGGGCCGTAGGTGCTCGCTAAGAAAGGTTTTCAAAAAATTCAAAATTTTAGGGGGACTTTCGGGGGTCAAAGTTACTAAAATCCCCATAAGAAATACATAGTATAATATATTTATTGATATATCTCTATGGTTAATTTACATTTAACTTCGATTTCTATAACCGTGCAAAGCCGGTTCGGACCAGGTAGTACTGTAATAATTAAAAATTTGAGATAAATGACATTTGGAATATTATTTCCTTCAGTCAAACATTATGTCTTTCCAAAATTTTATATGCATAACAGTTTATATGATTTCCTCAAATATCATAAATATTCATATAATCTATTAATCATCTACACAAACGTATAAGTCATGCCAATTGCATACCACCTTACAAACAAACAAATTAATAATTGTATATATATTAAATCAATTTAATAATTAAACATATAAACAAAAATTACAAAAATAATTAATTAAGTAAATGGTAAATGGCACCACTAATTTAAATATATTTACCACTCAAGATACCACATCTACAACTATCTACAAACTAGGCCTGTTTCATTTTAATTTTTTTAAACCACAGAACCTTTATAAAAAATAACATTTTTAATACTATTAATCAACCTTCTATTATTTTGTGAATTAAAATTTTACATACTTTCTTAATGCATCACAATTGTTTATCAGATGTAAGTTTTCTTAGTTTTAGTTTTAATAAATTTAGTTTCCTGTTATATTTCTTATTTGCTTTCAGATAAGCACATTAAGTACATTAGTCATTCATTATTTATCACATATATTGTATACATAAGGTTAATAATACAGTAGACGCTTATAAAAAATCCGGAACTCGAAAATCTGGACTCCGGAAAATCCGGACCGCTTATCGGGAATATATATATATTTTTTTTTTATAAAAATTCGGTAAACCCATGCGATTAATCTGCATAGCATAAATGACATGTATTTTGTACCTTCGGTCGCTCTATGTTTCAACGAAATTGATGTTGTTTATGATTCATATAGTAAATCTCTTTCTAGTATTTATTAGTTGTAACTTATTTTGATGTAATTAAATTTAAAGGATAATCTGATATAGTTCAAACTCTACTTGCTATATAGTAAATGAATTCAAGTAGATTTATAATAACACAAGTACAATTTATTAACACATAAACAAATAAATGGACTGAATAGTTACAAAATAATTGTTTGACTCAGTTGAGTAATGTTAATAGTCTATGATTCACTTTCTTTAAAACAAATTATTAAATGTACCTCGGTCTAGCTCAGATGTAGCACACAAGATTTGATATTCATATTTAAAGTTTATATTTAAAATGATTAAGATTTGAAATGTTTTTTCATTAATATATCATTAATATCTCAGGGCAGGCACTAGCTTGTCGTGAACAAACTATTTATAAACGCATTCTTGAATTTATTAATGGATATTAAAAGTTTTAAAGTGAGTCTATTTTGGCTTTGAATTTAAAAAGAATGGTCTTTTTTTAAGTTTCTTATAGTTTTTAAACGTTCCCTTTATTACAATATTGTTTATTGCAGAAGATACCAATTTCTGCTTTTAAAAATCACTGCATTTACTATTGGATAGTTAGTTTAAAGACACTTTTTTAATTAGCATCACTTTTTATAAACGCAGACGCGTTGGCTTCTTAACTTTCTTGCAGATCGTACTCAACTCTTGTTGGCGTCATTTCTTGTTGAAATAGACCCGCCGCTTGAATCATGGGAAATTTAAATCGTCTTGCTTTGGGATTGATTTTAGCCTCCCACGTGACTTCTTTTATCCTCGTTACCATAGTAATTCATAATGGCTTCCCAGAGCGTTGTACTTAGTCAAAGTAACACTTTATTTATATTTAGATTATAATTATTGGTGATATTATTTGATTTGAATATGCCAATATTATTATTTTTAACTAATTATTTACTAAACCGCATATAACAAAATAGCTCGGGTGATGGGTCTAAACGTATTTGCATTTACATATATCAAGTTTGATATTAATCTATACTTAATTCGGTTAATATTTTGGATTCAAAATTTAGAATTTCCTTATAATTTGACTTTACTACATTACAATATATATATTCTGACCTTAGAGATATATTTAAATTTTGGTTTATTATTATAGGTTGTACAGACTTCAAATTCTTCTATTTCTTATGATTTCTGTTGCATTTTGACAACATGGCCGATGTACTGCTATCGTATTTCTAATGCATTAGTTTGTAATTGTAAAATGTTTCTACCAGAGTTTGGATTATTAACTAAAGAATGATTAAATAAATATGAGAATAATGCGTTTGATTGATGCTAGGTGTAGAGGTTATGCTAAAAGTTAAATAGTTATTTTGGATAAGTCTGTTTTGGCTAGATTTCGTTTTCTAAACATAGGTTTAACATGATAATTCAGTTTAGTTAGGTTCAGTGATACATATTCCATTGATTTAGTTGCTTCGGTATTTTAATCTTAATATGACATGGTTAATTTTATTATTTGGAAAGGTTTATTTCTGCTTCTACGCTTATGCTTTACTGGGTTTGTTTATCAGCTGTTCTAGCTAGGGTTATGTGTTTTGTTTACATTGCAGGACAATGAACGTTGGCCTAGTGTTGCTAGTGTTGGGATATTTACATTGGCTATTCAAATTTCATCAGATGTAATTTGAAACGTTATATTCACAAGGCAGTGGAAGTTTCCATGCTGATGTGCTAGTTACGTTAGTTGTATGCTCTTTTTTTAGTTTGCTGCAATAAATCTCTAGGATTAAATTTTCATTCCTTATGTTTTATAAATAAATTTCCAACTTGTAGTGTTGTTTTTGTACTGTTTTCTTATTTTTATTTAAAGTGTTTGGTACAGTAATGTAGATTCTTTTTTACTAAAACCGTTCAATACTGTTCACAAACTTAATTTTTTAATTCCTGTGTTTTACTTAATTGCAGTCCAGTACTACAGTATTATGTAGGGTACATTACATTACCATAAGTTGATGTGCAGAGTGTTAAAGTACTGTTGGGTATCGGCATGGCACAGCGGTGGTAGTATTTGCGGCTTTCCATCGAGCTTATCGGTTGCACGGACGACTTATGCCCGACTCCGGGAAGTCCGGATTTTTCGGAATCCGGATCGGCCATGTGGCCCATTAGTCCGGATTTTTGAGAGTCTACTGTATTATTATTATTATTTTTTAAATTTGTTAACATTATGTCTTCTTTTATTAGAGACAGAATAGTCCAGTAGAATTATAGAAAACATTTTGAAAATGTATTGTAATTCGTTTCAGAATGCCATGAGGAAAAATCGACGAATTTATGCATAAAGTAAATGTCATTTTTCCAGATCCACTTTTAAACATCCAGAACATTTTTAAATAGGGGTTTAATATGCAATAATTGGAAAAAATTCTTTTCTTTAAATAGTTTGAAGACAGTTGCCAATGGGTATTTCAAATTTTGTATATTTGTAGGGTACTAAAAATTGGTTAATTTGAGACCTCGTAAGCTAAAATCGGTTAATAATTTGCTTAAATAATTGCAAAGAACCGATTACATTTTCAAAATTTTCAAGTATTTTTCTTCTTTGATAAAAGAACCTAGACCCTTGACACTTTCAGAAAATAAGCCTTCTATGGCCCTTAATTTACCATTGAAATTTAATTTTAAAATATTAATTGGTTTACAAGATATTTAAATTAATTATTAAAAAAGGGTTAAATGTTTAATACAATTAGACTCAGTTGCCGTCCCCGTAGGAGGCTCATGTTTTTCGTCGAGACTTATATTTTAAGTATACGTTTAGGGTAAATCAAATTTTCATTATTTTAACCCACAAAATGGCTTCTGAAAAAGTATGACTTTTTAAGTTAGGTATCTGCAACAAATGGAAATATTTGTATTCCACGTTAATATTCCAACCGCTGGCATTTTTACACATATTTTTTTATAAAAAATGTTACTCTAGCTCAAATAGGAGCCGAGATATTTTTTTTCTAATTCATAATTTGTTTATTTATAAACATTAAGGGTTGCTATTGTCGTCAGTGCTAGTTCAATTATATTACCATTGAGTTTGATAGAAAACTCTTTCTTTAAGTGCAAAAAAATTTAATGATTTCGAAGAGACTGCAGGTTCTGAGTGGTGAGAAAATAAGGGGTATGAGTCACATTGGTAGGCGCCCAGAAAATTGAATTTTGCAAGTTTAAATTAAATGCCGATGAAAAATTTTTTGTTTCTCAGTTATTTATTGACCGATTTCAATGTTTTTTTTTAAATCTGGGGTAAATGTTAAAAATAAAATATCTTGACTCCTAGTTGAGCTAGAGCAACCTTATTTTTTTACAAAAAAAATATGTGTAAAAATGCCTGCTATTGGAATATTAAAGTGGCATACCAATATTTCCATTTGTTGCAAAGATATTTCCAAAAAACCTAACTTAAAAAGTCATACTTTTTCAGACGCCATTTTGAGGGTTAAAATAATGAAAATTTGATTTACTCTAAACGTGTACTTAAAATATAAGTCTCAACGAAAAACATGAGCCCCGGATGAGCCTCCTACTCCTACGAGGACGGCAACTGGGTCTAATTGTATTAAACATTTAACCCTTTTTTAATAAATTAATTAAATATCTCGTAAACCAATTAATATTTTAAAATTAAATTCCAATGTGGTAACTTAAGGGCCATAAAAGGCTTATTTTCTGAAAGTTTCAAGGGTCTAGGTTCTTTTATCAAAGAATGAAACATACTTGAAAATTTCATCGGTTTTTTGCAATTATTCAAACAAATTATTAACCGATTTTAGCTATGAGGACTCAAATTAACTGTTTTTTTAGTAACCTACAAGTATACAAAATTTGAAATACCCATTGGCAATTGTTTTCAAACCATTTAAAGAAAAAATTTTTTTTTAAATTTTTGCATATTAAACCCCTATTTAAAAAATGTCCTGGATGTTCAAAAGTGGATCTGGAAAAATGCCATTTACTTTATGCATAAATACATAGATTTTTCCACATGGCATTCTGAAACGAATTACAATATGCGTTTTCTCTAATTCTACTGCACTAGAAATAGAAAATCCCTAAAACAAGCTGAATGGAGATTAAGTATTTAGAAGAATTATAAAATAGTCCTATCGTTAAAGGTTTTTTTAGCCACAATAAGTTATCACAAGGTCACCTAAGTTGAAAAACTTAATTTTACTATATTAGCCGCAGAAAATTAAAGTAAAAAAGTTCTACTTGACCTTTTGCAAGGTAAGGGTCTTTTTACCACCCTATTATCTGTATCAATAATTAAATGAATCATTTTAATTTGTTTAACTTCTAACCCTTATAGCTCCTAGAATGGGAGAGCCCCGACACAACAAGTTTATGTTCCATTCCAGTGCCGGACTAACACTATAACTTCATTTTATCAAAGTTTTATTGAATATCCAAAAAATGCTGCTTTTCAAAAAATCTTTAGAACTTATAAATCTTTTGCAAAAAAAAAAAAAAAAAAAAAAAAAAAAAACAATACACACACACAACATATATGAACTACTAGCTGAATACCCGTGCTTCGCTACAGGGAATTTGTTTGTTGCATCACCATGATTTGTAATTAATTGTCATAGTATTCTCTCATTTTCTTTCATCTATTATTATTGAAGTGAATTATAACATTTATATTCAATTACTTTGGTATTTATTGTTCACTGGTTGCCCGTCAATTGTATTCGTCATGGTATGTGTGCTAAATAAATGACATAAATAAAAAATTCAGAGTGAAGAGCATCTTTTTTTTTTCAACCATTAAATCTACAAACTAGTCAATCACAGTCTTAGCGTGATATTTGCAGCGTCTTTAATTGCGAATGCATAGATCGGGTTAGTTTTGATCAGGTTACGTCTTAAATATTTTCTTTAAGTTATTAAGTTCCAAATTTCAGCTCTCTAGCTTTAAGGAAAGAATACAAATTAGTATTGATTGTTTTTAGGGTTTTTTATTACATTTTCAACCCTTAGCAGTACGTAACGAAATGTACAACTGGTTTACTTTTTATGTGTATCGTGTAAGAAATAAATGTACTAAATTTCAGCTCTCTAGTTTTAAGGAATGTATGACTATTAATAATTATTGTTTTTAACCTTTTCGCTGCGTATTAAAATCCAAGCAGCTCCCTATATTTTGCAATTATGAGTGAAATTTTAAATTTTTTAATTAAGGTTTAATTTACTTAAATATCTCTTTATTACTATTTCTTGCATTAATATATACTACTATTTTCATTAAAAAAAGATTCAAACTTAAGAGCAACCAAGCAAGCTTCATATAACCACTCCTATATGGCGCTGATGAAGGTACATTTTTGTTATAACCACTCCTAGATGGTGCTGATAAACTATCTTTTACTTTACATGGAATATTTATACAGATAGTAAAGTAACTGAAGTTTTGTTAATTTGTCTGTTTTCTTTCATGAAGCCGTAGTCTAGTGGATAACGAGGCGTCTTTCTGATCAAGAGATGCTGAGTTCGAATCTAGGCTAGGGAGACCAGATATCTAATCATATCTGTGGTTTGAGTTTAGGAGGGCGGAAGTAAAGCAAACGGTGGTTGGCTCGCTTCAAAGCTGACGGGATATGACTAGATATCTGGTCTCCGGCTGGGGCTGTTTTGCATAATTTTACTAAGGTAAAATATATATATATATATATTTACTAAAAAAAAACCAGTAAAAAATAAAAAATTAATTTTTAGTTTACTAAAAAAAAGTAAATTTTTATTTACAAAAAAAACCAGTAAGAAATAAAAAATTAATTTTTAGTAAACAACCTTGCATTAGTTAGTCAAAAAATGTCATTTAATAATAAATTTGTGTCTTAATATAACAAAAACACGTGATATTACAAAGTTTCCTGGGAGCAGCACTTACTTGAGGTTAAATAACATAAATAACAATAAATAACATCATTTCTGTTCATTTGGGACTATAATCGACTTACGCAGCCAAAGAAAACGTTTTTTTAACGTTGTGGACTGAAGTCGATTTACGCAGTCAACGGTAAAAATCTCAAATCGACTGTAGTCGATTTACGCAGCGAAAAGGTTAAGGGTTGTTAACACATTTTCACTCCTAGCAGCAAGTAACAAAATGTAAAAGTCATTTACTTTTCATATGTGTTTTGTAAGAAATATATGTAACGAATTTCAGCTTTAAGGAAAGTAAACAACCAACATATATTGTTTTAGGGAATGTTTCAACCCTTAAAGGTCAAGTATTTTAAAATCCTTTCTTAGAGCTCTTATAGCGCCTATGAACAATATGTGAACCAAATATTTCACGTTCCTTAATGGTATTAAATTAATATTTATAGTTATAGGGGTTGTTACTAAATGTTCACCCCTTAGCAGAAATTGATAAAATGGTAAAACTGCTTTATTTTTTATATGTATCTTCTAAGAAATAAATGTAAAAAATTTCAGCTTTCTTGATTTAAGGAAAGTATAACAAACAATGTTTATTGTTTTATGGGTTGTTTAAACCCTTAAAGGCCAAATATTTTTAAATCCTTTCTTAGTTCGCCTGTAGCCCCTATTGAGCAATATGGGTACCAAATTTCACGTTCCTAGGCGGTATTCAATTAATATTTACAGTTTTAGGGATTGTTACTACATTTTCACCTATTAGCAGAACGTTACAAAATGTAAAACTGGTTTACTTTTTATATCTATCGTGTAGGAAATAAACGTAAAATATTTTTGTTTTCTAGCTTTAAGGAAATTGTAACATACAATACTTATTTTTTTGTTGGTTGTTTCAACCCATAAAGACCAAATATTTTAAAATAATTACTTAGTTTGCCTTTAGGTCCTATGAAAAATATGTGTACCAAATTTCACGTTTCTAGGAGAAAGGGTTTTTGAGATATATAACAAACAATATTTATTGTTTTAGGGGTTGTTTCAACCCTTACAGAATAAATATTTTAAAATCCTTTCTTAG
>JAGFPH010000216.1:519849-547345 GCA_018207615.1 Philaenus spumarius | reverse complement strand
AGGAGGTAAGGTTTTTGAGATATAACAAACAATATTTATTGTTTTAGGAGTTGTTTCAACCCTTACAGGCCAAATATTTTAAAATCCGTTCTTAGTGTGCCTCTAGTGCCTATGAGCAATATGTGTACCAAATTTTAAGTTCCTATGTGGTATGGTTTTTGAGAAACTGTGATCAGTCAAAACTACCCCTAAACCCTCAAAACTACCCCTAAAAATTTGAATATCAAAATTAAATTTCTTTAGTTTTCCTATAGGCCAGTCGGTAAAGGTCAATTTAGACCAAAAGTACCAGTAATTTGCAATACGGCTGAATTTTGTTTTATAAGTACATTAAAGTATGTAGATTAACATAAAAAAAAGGTTTACCAGTCTATCGATTTCCCAAAGTCGAAAAAAAAATCGATTATCATTTTTTTTTCGATTATCCTTAATATTTCGAGCTGGAATGAAGATAGAGGAAAATAAAAAATACCACCATGTAGGGGAGGTATTTTTCAACAAAAAAGATCATATGTATTTATTTCGTCTGAGCAATGGTTTGTCTGGAAAAAATTCGATAATGCAGGTATGTATTTTGCAGCAGGGGAAATCACTAAAAGGGGACATCTTATTCATATATGAAGCGTTGGCTCATTTTAAATTGGCCGAATTTTAATATATCGAATTGAAACTTGACATAGGAGTTAAAATATATATTTTAAACATTTATGCTGAGTCTCAGCTTGTTATCTTGAAAATGACCCGATCTAGAACCACTTGACTTATTAATGGGTTTCTCGATTTTAGGAGTACCGGACCCACCAATTCATTTAGCCCACCAACAGCTCCAGTTTAGAAAATTTTCAAAATATCAACCTGAAAGTTTTTTTACAAGTTAAATATATAGATTCAAACAAGATCAAGGAGTATAAACCTTTTTTTATTATTTACTTTTCAAAGCACAAGTAACTTAAAAAAGTATAATTTTAGACCTTTTTAGATTTTTCATCAAAACGCTTGAGTTAATCGGCTGCAGATTAGTCAATTTTTTAAATATAGTTTTTAAAATAAGTGTAGCAAAAAACAATTGTGTTTTTAACTTCTGTACCAATTTTTAAATCGATATGTTCAAAAATGTCGAAAATGGAGTGGTTGAATCCAAAAGTGTTATAGTTAAAACGAGATAGGTAAAACAGAAGACCATTTTCAAGCGCCTCGTTTTTAAAAATAACATTAAAAAAATCGTTCATACTTACTAAGAATATTTAACTGGTGTACTCAACTTGTAAAACAAATTTGATGTTGATATTCCAAAAATTGACGAAACTGGAATAGATTGAAATTAGTTCGTGAGTCCGGTACTCCTAAAATCGATAATCGAAATCGACTCCTAGATCTGGTCATTTTCAAGATAACAAGCTGCGACTCAGCATAAATGTTTAAAATATATATTTTAACTCCTATGTCAAGTTTCAATTCGATATATTAAAATTCGGCCAATTTAGAATGAGCCAACGCTTCATATATGAATAAGATGTCCCCTTTTAGTGATTTCTCCTGCTGCAAAATACATACCTGCATTATCGAATTTTTTCCAGACAAACCATTGCTTGGACGAAATAAATACATATGACCTTTTTTGTTGAAAAATACCTCCCCTACACGGTGGTATTTTTTATTTTCCTCTATCTTCATCCCAGCTTGAAATATTAAGGATAATCGAAAAAAAAAATGATAATCGATTTTTTTTTCGACTTTGGGAAATCGATAGACTGGTAAACTTTTTTTTATGTTAATCTACATACTTTAATGTACTTATAAAAAAAAATTCAGCCGTATTGCAAATTACTGGTAGTTGTAACCTATACCGACTGGGCTACTATTTCCATCACAAAGTATACACTGGCCAAATTTCATCTCTCTAGCTTTATGGGAAGTGGGAGAATTAGTGATGATGAGTGAGTGAGTGAGGGCTTTGCCTTTTATATGTATATATCAAAGCCCACTAAAGAATACCGTTGCGAGGCGGCCAATAGGATGGGCGGGCAGCGTTGCCATATCTACTAGCCTCGAACACTCCTGGTATTTACCGCTCGAGGCTTGATCGCACTGTTTAAAGAATTATAAATGCCCTGAGTCAGCCGCAGTCAGTTAGAAGCGTGGGAAGAATGTGACAACGTCGCAATACGGCGATTGGAGAGTTCAAGGTCTCGGTGTACACAAGCCTGTCCCTCAACGGTATTCTTTAGTGGACTTTGATATAGATTCCTCTTTACTTCTATTTTAACAACAGGAACATCTGCTTATCAGCTGATTAGTTCGATATAGTTTATCAGTCAGAAGTCAGAAACTTGTAATGCGTTTACTTTTATATTGTGCTGTTTCGTTTGTGTTTTAAAAACAAATTTTGTATTTCATTTAATTGTTAAATTTAATGGTGTAATTAATGGGTTTATCATATGAGAGTATTTAGACGATTTGGATTATGATATTTTTAGTGAAGACGAATTGTTTATACCAAGGCTTAATGGAAGTGATTCAGTGTGCGACAGTGAAGATTTATTTGATTATTATGATGAAAACTTAATTTTACATAATAACTCTGTAAGTGGAGAAGAGTTTTTTAAATATAAAAAATAATATTAACAACAATAATGATTACAGTAACTTAGCTGGTATGTCAACATTTGGAGACATTTCAGGGCCAAGTAGGCCTAATGACCTTCTAGTTAATGATAGATAATTTGTCTGAAGGCTAAGTTGTTATATATAATTGTTTAGAGAAGCATGTATAGTATTTTACTGTGAAATTAGAAAATGTTTAGAGTAATTATTTTGGAGTCAATAAGCTAAGAATAAACAAACGAAAATGTTTATTCTTTAGTTCAGTGTGGGGTAACTAGTATTTAATGTTTATCTGGACAGCTTCCCCTAGATTTCAGAGTTTAGCATTGCCATTGCAATGTAGGAATTGTCAACAACTTACATGAATAACAAATGAACAAAACCAAAAAAGTACAGAAGAAGCTACAACAGAGGAGTGTTTCAGACACCTCTAAACTCCACAAACTCCTCAACTGAGTAAAAACATTGTTCTGTTAAAAATGCATTTAATTTTTTCTTAAAACTGGTGCAACTTGAGCTATATTTTATATCAGACTGTAATTTGTTGTGCAGTCTGATTCCCGTGTAGAATAAACCAGCCTCGTAAACAGACAGGCGATGCTTGGCAAATTGAAGGATCTTTTTGCCTGAGGTTTCATGTTTGTGCTGTAAAATCCTATCTTAAAATATATGTTTATTTGCATGAACGAAATTTAGTACAGATAGTGCCAGGCAGCGTGAAGCGTCACTTGAGCATGCACTATAATGTCTTACCCTCTCCTACTCGACTGTGAGTCTTCGGTACAGTCACCACCAAAAAGTGTTGATATACAATCAACACGACTACAGAGCAGACATGAGTTAGGTGGGCAGGCGGCAACGCATGGAGCGGTGCTCTGACTGTCCTCCAAAGCGAGAGGGGAAATGTTCTCCAGACTAGTGGGAGCCGGCGTGGGAGATTTGCACACTCTCCTCTTCGGGCTCCATGCTAATTGGCGCTATCTGTAATTCATATACATGGTGAGTTTTATGTCCTGGCACACATGGAAATAATTTAAATGGCCTGAGATATCAATGTGAGACTTTGACCATACTTAACATTTCTTTTACTTCTTTAGGTGGTTAAACATTTCGCCCCCCTATTCTAAAGGGAGATAAAGGGGGGCAACTTAAAATGTTCAAATGCAAACCCCCATCATGTGAACCACTCATTTTAAAGGGCATAAAAAAGAAATCAAATGGCGTAATCTAGAGGTCTCTATGTTTAGGCTCTATATAAAAAACTACAGCCATTCCAAAATACGAGCGAAGTACTTTCCAAAGTTATTAAAAAAAATAAGTTTTCAACTCCTTATCGAATGCAAACATCATGGAAAGATTGAAAAGGTTCATTTAACAGAGTAAAGTACTATTTACAATAGTAAGAGAATTTATTTTCTTGTTCTGTTGTTAGTTACATTAAGTCAACATGCTTTGGAATTTCCCGTGTTCTTATCTTACCTGTTTCAACAATCTACTTAGGACTTTCTCTTGTGTCCTACTCACTCACTTGAATTTTATCAGTTCATAGCTTAGGTTGCCATCAACAATTTCAGTTCAAGTTTACTCTTCTGGCGAATAGTGTTAGTTATTTTATTTCTATTATGGAAGGTTCTGAGTTTAAAAGAATTACTGTGTTAATGATTAGAGGTTATGGGGACCGTAAGAGATCATACAGTGAAGTAGCAGACTTATTCAATGAGGAGTTTCCGAAACGAATCAATCCCATAACAAGCTTACGGTGGCAAGAATTATTCAACGGTTTAATGAGACACATTCTGTAAAAGACAGACCCAAGCCAGGAAGGGCTCCTTCAATTGATGAAGAGAAATCATTAGATGTTATGCAGTCCTTTGTTGAAAATCCTCACTTATCTACGAGAAGAGCCGCTTTGGAGCACGACATCAGCCAATCTTCGGTAAGAAAAATTCTTAAAGTTAATCAATTCAAATCTTTTAAAATCCATCTTGTACAAGAGCTTAGTGAAGACGACTATGACCGCAGGGTTGAATTTTGTGATTCATGATGGGCAAAGTAGAGGAGACGCTGAACCTGAGTTACTGAACAGAATCCTTTTTAGTGATGAAGCCACTTTCATGACCAACGGTATCGTCAATAGTCACAGTTGTTGTTACTGGACAGATACAAATACACATTGGTATGTTGAGGCTCATACATAACGCCTTTCAAAAGTGAATGTTTGGGCAGGAATAGTTAATAACCGCTTGGTCGGTCCATTTATAATTGATGGATTTAAATTCTGTGAAGTATTTAGAGATGCTTCAAAACCAGATTGTGTCTGTACTTAAAAATATGTTTGGATGAGAAGCACAGAACATTTGGTTACAACAAGATGGAGCACCACCACACTAAGGTCGTGAAGTACGACAATATTTAAACAATGTCTTCCCAAGAAGGTGGATAGGCCAAAGGGGCGCAGTGGAATGGCCAGCAAGGTCTCGTGACCTTAATCCACTAGACTACTTCTTTTTGGGCTACATGAAATACCTGGTGTACCAAACAAAGCCAACTGACATCCATGACTTAACTGAGAGAATTTTACACTTGTCTCAAACCATTCCTAGAGAATTTTTCTTGAACACTGTCTCAGCTTTTTACACACGGCTAGCTCACTGTCAAACAGCCGAAGGTGAACAGTTTGAACACCTGCTAGCCTGCTACATTAAAACGGGTAACTGTTTTAAGAATTTATTTTATTATTATTATTTTATTATTGTAAATAGGCTTTTACTTTGTTAAATGAACCTTTTCATTCTTTCCATGATGTTGAGGAGTTGACAACTTATCTTTGTAATAACTTTAATAAAAAGTACTTCGCCCGTATGTTGGAATGGCTGTGGTTTTTGATAGGGGCAACATAGAGACCTCTAGTTTGCACCATTTGATTTATTTTTTATGCCCTTTAAAATTAAGGGTCACATGATGGGGGTTTGCATTTGAAAATTTTAAGTTGCTCCCCTATATACCCCTTTAGAATAGGGGGGCAAAATGTTTAACCACCTAAAAAAGTAAAAGAAATGTTATAATTAGTATGGTCAAGGTCTCACATTGATATCTCAGGCCGTTTATTATATCCAGGTGTGCCAGGACATAAAACTCATCTTGTATATTGACATTGTGTATAGGCTATTGCCAATTATATCATCATATATTGGCATTGACATGATGGACATTTCTTTAAAAAAAGGCTTACACGATTCTCTGTGATTGATTTAAATTGATTTAATATTGATTTAAATAATGTCATATCATATTCAAGTTTATACTTTATACATGAATATCAAAGTTCAGAATCTTGGCTTTACATTGACATTAAAATCATTGAAATTGGGTTAGGTTTTTTGTGTGTACTACTAGTTTTAAGGCGTGAGTGTTAAATAGTAGGCGAGACTGTTCAAATTAAAGTGAAGTAGAATGGATGGGTCAGTCCAAGTTAATAGTAGCTGTAAGGGTTAATCATAGTCGGTAACTTTTTTGTTTTTATAGGCGAAAAACCTGGGTGGTTATCATCGCCTATCGGTAACTTCAAATTACCCTCTTAATTACCGTAATAAATGTTCTGAATGTTGTTTTGTGTTTTAAATAGTTTTATTCTTTTTCTGCTAATATTTACATAATTATAATGTGTCTTTCTTATTAGAAGAAGTTCTGTTTTAAAGAAAAGAAGTTTTGATAACATTGTTGATTGTTGCTACTGATTTACTCAGTACTATATTAATGGTTTTTGTTACAGATACCAAAAGCTTTAAGTGGTGCTTATTGTGAATTGGTAGGGGCAAACCCAAGTACTCGCCCTAATCCTGCTGACATCATTACAAGGTGTCGGAAAAATGGTGGATATTTCAAAAATGAACTAGTTGATACGTTATTGTTTTTAGAAGAAATTCAAATTAAGGATAAAAATGAGAAAAGTAGATTTTTTAATGCATTAACACCACAGCTGGATCATTTTCCTCAACATGTTTGTCAACATAGGATATTGCCACAACTTATCACTGCTTTTGAATATGGGGATGCCGGAGCTGCAGTACTGGCACCGATGTTTAAGGTGATTAGCCTTATTAGTACTATTGTAAATCTAAATTAATTAATGAATAATATATATATATAGTATTTAATAAAATAGGCATACTTTTATTATATACTAGAGGGCCCCCCCCCCCCCCCCCCCGCTCGCTAGCCCCCGCATTGAAGCAATCGCAAACAGATTACCACTTATGAAATAAAGGTGTCAATCATGGGAAGTATAACAATTTATTTTTATTGTAAAGGGGCTGTTACCCCCCAGTTCACCCTTTAGACATAACTATTTAAATTGTGTGTGTTTATTTTATTTCCTATAAAACACTTAAAATTAATAAGTGCTAAATTTACAGTTCTCTAGCTTTAAGGAAAGTATAACAATCAACCATTTTTTATAGGGGCTGTTACTACATTTTCACTCCTTAGCAGAAAGTGATAAAATATAAATCTATGATACTTTTTCTATGTATCTTGTAAGAAATAAATGTACAAATTTTCAGCTCACTAACTCTATGGGAAATATAATAATTAATTTTTAATTAATGTTTAGGGGTTGTTATCACATTTTCACCCCTTAATAGCAAGCGACAAAATGCAAATCTAGTTTACTTTTTCTGTGTATCTTGTAAACCATTTTACTTAAGTCGGATCAATATTTTTCATTTTATGTTGGAATTTTAGATCCAAATTTGTTTGCATTAATTGGCTAGTGAGTATATAATAAGGAATCTGTTACAGTACGTACTTCAATATAGATTTAATGTAAAATATATTTTTACTATTTTTATTTAAGTTATGATTTTTGCTACTGACTTAAAGTACTTGGTTCAACTCCATTTTAATGAAAATACAATATACAATACAGTATTTAGTAAATTTTTTAAAACATATTTTTGAACCTTGCAAACCATCATTGAGGCAATAACAGGATGGCTAATTACAGCCTAAGTAAAATCTTGAAAACAATTGTGTCAGATTTGCATCATAATACATTTTTTCAATTCTCCCTGTCAAATGCTGACAATAAAATTTAATTAAGTATTCAATGTATTCCTAAGTGGAAATGTTAAAGAGTACTAGGTTGTTTTGTAGAAATTATGCGAACACTATCAAATTATCGTTAAACTGTGACAGATCTTTGACACACGTGAGATTATTTATATAAGAGCTTTCCGTGATCTGTAACAAAATGCAGTTCTTCGAATGTGTATAGATTAAAATAGTAGCATTATTATTATTTTTATTGTTTGAAATCAATGGTCATCACAAAGAAATAAATCTACTAAAATAATATTTAAAAACAAAGCAGACAGTTAATTTGAAAACAAATTACATTTGTAAAGCAGACAGCTCTAAGTTAAAAAAGTATGATTGTAAAATTTAAAAGAAATTATAAAGACAATATTTAAAAGTTTAAAATTTTCGCGTGTTGAAACTAACAGGACGTTTCATTTTTGGGGCACACATCATTAGATCAAATGTTCTGGAAATTTCGAGAAAGTCCAGAATAGAATAGAAACAGAAGTAGCTATGTTTGGAGCGCTTGGAAAGCACATAGTTGAGTTCAGTTCTTCATTAGACTCAGAAGGTAGCAGACGCACATTAAAGATGGAGAGATGTTTTTTAATAGTATAAATTGAGTTTTTTGAGTTACAAGTTGACTTGACATAGTTTAAATATCAGTCGGTGTACTGATATTCGTCGATGTAGTGAATTTTGGTAGAAAAAAAATTGATTTTCTATGAGAAAAGTTAAAAAGTGGTCTGAACCCTAGTGTGTATTGAAGAAACGTTAGAAAACGTTGTATGTTTTTGATATTGAAGGATGTTAATCCTAGAACCGGCAATGTTAACGAAAATTGATTTTTTGGTGTGTGCAAGCATTTTTTCAAGAATTCGCCACAAATAGTAAATGAACCCCAATCCAAAAGTGTTCCATAGATTTTTTGTAGAGAAAGGTTCAAAGAATTTATATATGCCAGTAAAAAATGATAGTTGTAAAGTTTACAAAGTTATTAGGTCAAGAAACAAAAAATTGTTCAGTAACGAAATGAAAAAGTTCAACTTTAGGCCTATATAAAAAGTACTAAACATTTTTTGTAATTTTTTTCATAAATGTAAAGTTTTTCATAATTTAGTTCTAAATAGAACTGTATAAAAATATTTACCAATTTCAAATTCCGTATTTTGAAAACACCAGTTTTTATGTTCCTACTACAAGGCTCCCAACAAAACAATGCCAAGTTTGAAACGCAATTTACTAATATATGCTTTGCCCAAAAATGAAATATTATTATAACAAAGTGTAGAGAATAAATCAAAGAAAAGAACTGTATACTTGTAAATTCCTATTTTACAAAAGTGTTTGAATTATCTTTTCTTGAATAACTGAAGTGAGGAAACTTCTCATCCTTCCTTGCTATACAACGAAGCGCGCTTCAACTGCTATTCATCACATGTTACAAATGTCCGTTGGGTTTAAATTTGAATCTTGGTTTGAGACAGTCAAAACACCAAAACGCTGAGTTTCCCACGGTCCTACACAACAAACCTTTCTAGCAAAACATATTTGGTTCACACGAAATCTTAGCTTGAAGCTTTCTCTATATATAAAGCCATATCAAAAGATTTCTAAATATAGTCATGGATCACACCACCACCCATATCACGTGTGATAGTATTACGTGTTTATTGGTTAGAAAACTGACCTATTGCAAGGGTCTACATAACACCCCTATATCTATTTTTTTCGTTATTGTTAAAAAAATAAGGGTTCAATAACTTTAAAAATGTACTTTCCGGGATTTGGCTGCAGCAAATTGATTAATTATATTGTCAAAATCAGTTTTTTTCTGTCATTTCACTTTCAATGCTCAGTAGAGCCAGATCGTTTAGTCTTTGTTCTCCCATAGAAGCTCTTAAATAAGACAGTATTAGCTTGAGTTTGCTGAACGAACGCTCATAGCTAGCAATGAATACAGCAACAAGACCAACTAAAGCGTCCGAGAACATCCGAGAATATCCGAACTCACGCGATCGCTTCCGAAATTATTAAGAAAACATACATAATTTACTCTTGTGCAAGTATTGCTTATATCGGAGCTTAGAAAACAACTATTTTTCGATATCGTGTTTTATAAAAGAAAAACATTAATTGCCCTATAACTGACAATACAAATTTACTGTTTGATTTTAACTTTGTCTTTCGTAAAACATGTGTTATTAAAAGAAAACTCAAAAACTCGAAATCAAAACGGCGCCCTCTCGAGAGTAGCGCCCAGGGCACGTGCCCTGTTTGCTCCCCCGGTTGTTATGCCACTGTGGGCTGGATGATGTCGCAGTCGTATGGTCTACAGTACAGTTCGGTTGGTGATTGGGTCAGTATCTCACAGGTGATTCTTTGAAAGATGGAAGTTGAATAAATAGCATGTGTTATGAGGGATTGTTTTTAAATAATAAAGTACATTTTGAAATTTTGAATTTAAATAATTTTATTTGAGCTTTTAATTGAAATATAATTACATTTTTATAAATATAAACACATTCTATATAATTTTTAATAATTAACAGGTAATTTAAAAAACAATATTTTAAAACATTGGCTAGTCAGGATAAAAATTAAAAAAAATACTTTTAACCATAATAAACTTTTGTAATGCACTTTAACGTTACAGCTTGTGACTCAAACCAGGTTTGATTGCAAGAACATATTCTTGTAGATGTAAATATACAAAATATATTAAATTTAAATATCAAAAGAAGTATGTAATAAATTTAGCCTACTGGTATTCCCAAAAATGATGGAAAATGGTTACAGAACACCAAAAATAATAAAAAAATAATGTAAATTGTATCAATTAGAAAAATTTATCATTGTTTATATGTTTATATACTTAACTTGAAAATCCAGAAATACAACCTGTGCAATTTGTTGCAAATAACCTAGATTTGCTTCTTTTGAGGAATATATTAATGGTGTTATTGGTCTTGTCTTTGGGTAAACAATTATATTTTGCAATTATCCCTATAAAAAGCAGCAGTGTATTTTCTGATTAGCTTGTGTTCGTCTTATATGAAAATTACTCTTGAGTGTGATGATAAATAAACTCTTTAAGATTGTTGCCTCTTCACTTTGAAAATAAGAAGGTGATTGATGATCAAGATTTTTAAATATACAAAAAGAAGGCTCAAGGTATGTTGTACTTACTTAAGCAAAAATTAATTAGGAAGTTACAATTTATTAGTAAGGCATTAAAATTTGGTTCCTTGTATTGGACTATCCTTAAATGTAATAAAATTGTAATTAAAGAGATGAACTTTTGTGTCCAGTTAGGCAGGCTGTTGAATGAAGTAGAATACCAGAAGAAAATAGTTCCTTGTGTTGTAAAATTGTTTGCATCTACAGACAGAGCTACTCGAAGTAGGTTGCTTCAGCAGTTGGAGCATTTTATAGGTAAGACAAATTCCAAATATTACCTTTAATATGAATATTATTATTTATACTTGCCTTAGCAATCCTTTGAAAAGGATAAGATATCTCTTTAGACAGCCATTTCTGCTCTGCCAAGTTTTTAGCAAATAAGTCAGTATTTAAAGGATTGCTAAGGCAAGTATAAATAATAATATTGTATATATAGCAATTGGATGTGGATACAATTGTAAGTTGCTCAGCTTACAAAAAAAAAAAAAAAAAAAATAAATAAATAAATAAAAAATATATAAATTTGATGTAGTTGCACTGCAAGACTCTACTAATTTTTCTATCTCGGGTTGTGAATTCAATGACCTGAATGAAAAATGGTGAAGAGGATCAGATTAGGCCAAACAAAGCAGATGATTTAGAAATGACCTTTGACATTTATTAATATCATATATACAGCAAAGAAAAATAAATTCAAATACAGACAAATATGATACAAATTATAGATTATACATTTTAAAGAGAGCTGGTGATTTATAAAAAAAAAAGATTTTAAGTGCACTGTACTTACGAAAAGCAGACCACAAACTTATTAATTTTAAAAAAGAAAAAAGGAAACCACACTCGCAAGCGCAAAACTTTTGTAGCCTATTTAATTGTCGTGTCCGATTTACTGCCACATTACTTAAGCGATCGTAATACACACCATTTGACGATGAGAATTATTAATTCTCGTAAGAATTCAAATCAGTTCTTCAATAACTCACTAAAAACACCCTTTATGACTTGATAGATTACTAATAAATGTTACATATTCAAACTGTTAATTAAAGCGCAACGCGCAACACTTCAAGCGATGTTCACTGCTTGGTCTCTCGTTGGCAAGTGTTAGCGTCTTTCTCCCACCGCTTCATCCAGCCGGCGTCTATTTTCTCTTCACCAATCAGAAACGTCTGACGACACACAGATGTTCAATTTTGTCAGATTCGTTGGTTGCTTACCAAAGCATTCCTTCTGGATCTTGCATGTGAAAATGCACGTAGACCATTTCTCCAGGAATTGGCTTGCAGGTGTTCGCTTCTTATCTCTTCTAGACTGGTGGACGTTTTTTCTAACTGCGTCTTAAAACTCGTATAATTTCCGCGTCTTGGCGTTAGTACATAAACTGTCCATTTTCTCAAACCCTACATTTAAATTTAGTATAATAATTGATTTTAATAATTGTCTGCCTTTTATTTTTATTCTACTGAAATGTACTTTAAAATTGTCTGCCCTTTTAGTCTATTTCCTTTTCATTAAAATGCTTCTAATTATTATGCTCTCTTTCTAAAAAACATTTGTAATATAAATTAAATTAAATTCAAAAAATAAAAATGCTCTCTCGAATTAAAATTGACTTATGGTCCTATTCTATATTATTATTATACTTTAGGAAGTTGGAGATCTTACACAATTACAATAATAGGTTTAATTTGAGATAAGATTAAGAATTAATCCATCGGTTTTAACTAGACTACTACAATATTGTGGTTATCATTTCAGGTACGAATATAGACAAATATTAAATGTAATATAAAATTAAGCGATATCCGCCAGAAACTTATAAGTATAGAGTTAAGGCCATTATTATTACATTTAATAGAAAACGTATGAAATAAAAACTTATCATCAGTAAAATGGCTGAAATTTTCTTATATAAATGGCGGTAAGGCGATTCAACAAGATCTTGGACTAAAACCTGAAAAGAGAGGCAAAGGTTTTATCAGTTTTTACCAGATGAAGGTGGACTAGTCCCGTTACTTTGGTATAGTCAGTCATTTATCATCAATTATGATAGTAGTATTTCTGTGTTCCTGGCGTTCCCAGTTTATGTAGAGTGGTATTTTTTTACTTTTCTGGTTTAGTTCTATGTTTCTTGTTTTTTTAGGTACTTTACAACACAGGCCTGGGTATAATCTAGGTTTATGTTTGTTATTTAGTTTTTTTTTAATTTTAGGTTTTCACTTGCTAACCCAGGTTGATTCAAAAAGTCATATATTATAATTTGTATAAACAAACTAGCAGATATCTGCGGCTTTGCTCATAGATATGAATTGAGCAAGTTGTTGGGGATAAATATTGAGTATTACCATAAAAAGCATAATGAGTTTTGTCCATATCAATCTATGTTTCTCATTTAGGGTTACTTACATGATTAGCTATGCACCTATAAGCACTAAAAATCATGTTTTCCACCTGTTACTCATAACTTATCAACAAATGTGAAAATTAAAACTCATGTTTTGAAGTGCATTTCAAATGTATGAGTACATTTTACCTGAAATATTGGCTCAGAAAATATGTTACTCTTTAGGTGAAAATAGTCAAAATGAAAATGTTTTTCTTTCCTTTTTCTAAGACGAAAAACCTCAGGTTATCATTGCCTGTTTTTCTTTCCCATGTATATATAATACATCATAAGAGTATTATGCATCAAGTTTCGGGCTCATAGCAAGGTACAAATTATTTATTTTTATGGGTAGCTATCCCATTTACTCCTAGGCTCAAGTAATCAAAATGGTAGTAAAATAATAAATATTCATTATTTTAGGGGTGATATCTCTGTTTTCATACCTTAAACGTAAATAACCAAAATTTAAGGGCCCAAATGTTTTAATGTCATATAAAAAACAGTTGTGCACATTTTCTGCTCTTTATCCTTATAGAAGTTATATTGAAGTATATTAAAAGTAAGGAATCAAAATATTTTTTACTGTATTAGCTCTGTATAGTACCAATTAATCACTTAGCCAAATTTGGTCCCGATCTGTCAAACGGTCTGGGCGTGCAAAGCGATAATTGCAACATACAAATTGTGATTATACATCATACCGTGGCATTCCAGGAAATGAGATGGCAGATGCTCTTACAAGGAAAGGTGCCGGAACCAATGTGCTGCATTAGCCAATAGCCAGTAAAAAACTGGGCCAGGAAAGAGCAACGCCAGAGATGGTGTAGATTACCCGGGCAGAGTAAATGACTGATCTAGTGACCAAACACTAAGCTTACCAAATTCCTAATCAAGTTAAACCGACCACAGCTTAAAAGAGCAGTAGGATTCATTACTGGACATAGTCAGTTCAGGAAAAATCCAGCAACAGTGGGAATCCTTGAAGGCGACCAACACTGTCGGCTTTGTGATCATGCGGAAGAGTCAGCAAGTCACGTCATATTTGAGTGCGGGATCCTGGAGCGCAGAAGGAGCCCGCTCTTTGGAGTCCAGCAACCAGGGGATAAAGAAACCACATACTTGGTGGAGAAAATCCTGGACCTCACAAGGGATACAGTCTTCTAACATGCTAGGTGCGGGACAAAGGGGGCACAACAAACCAAAGGTTGACCTGTAAGAATAATCTAGTCTACCTACAGTCTGTTTTTCTTTACATAATACTAGTGGACCTTGCAATGCTTTGCTATTGCTGGATTTAATTTTAAGGGTGGTTATCCCATTTCATCCCTTTGACTTAAGTAATCGAATTGCAAATGTTTTTTTATATCAATTAAGAATAATTATTAATAGTTTTAGATTTATAGTTTGTAGGAATTTAGTGCAATTCATTTTTATTGTGTAGGGGTAGTTACCCCATTTAAATATAAATCTTTTTGTTTTAGTGATGATATTCTCTACAAAAAATCTTGGTACTAATATGTGTAAATCGTTAAATTTTCGTAAAATTAGTTGAGTAGTTTTGAGAATATAGAAAAAGTAAGTGGTTGTTATTTAATTTTAATAGCAGTTATTCCATTTCATCCCTTTGATTTAAGTAATCAAATTGCAAATAGTTTTGTTTATCCCTTAAAAATAATATTACATAATTTTAGCTTCATAGCTTGTAGGAAGTTAGTTTAGTTTATATTTATTGTATTATTGCAATCCCATTTCAACCCCTTCCAATTGTGAATCTAAACCATCCAGAGACCCACTCAAACACACACAAAATATAATCAAAATTGGTCCAGTCGTTTAGGAGGAGCTCAGTGACATACACAAGTACAGAAGAATTATATATTACAGTAGAGCGTCGATAATCCGGATTAATTGTGACCGGACCCTGTCCGGATTATCAAAATGTCCGGATTTTCAAAAAATAAATAAAAAATTTTAAATAAAAATTAATTTTTTTTATTTTTTTAAGTTCATATCAAAAAGAAGACTTTATAAAACTGTTAGTAATTCACTTTAAGGGTTAAATAATTGAAGCAGATAAATAAAACCATTAATTAATATGAACTTATAATGTATTTAAAAGATAGAATATACATACATAGGCTACAGTAATATGTAATGTACAATACAGTATATATGTACTTACAGAATACTAAACAGTTCATACATTGCTAGAGCTCTTAAAAAAGTATGTTATTGATTTTTGAACTACAGAAGTGGTTCGCTTTAGTATGTAACGCAAACGATTGGCGATTGAAGTTAAAGTACCATTTAATAAGCACAGAAAACAATACAGTACAGGTGTAGTAACAGCGTGTAGTCAAGAGACGCAACTAACAAAGAAATCACGGGAAGCGGCAGGTGTTCAGGTACATACAGTAGTTGGACTTGTTGTTTACCCCTCCCTCCTCCATCCTCCCCTACTATGAGCAGAATACCCTCGCATTCTTTTGTGGCAGTAAGCAATATTCACGTCATTTTATTTATTTATTTTTTTTTTTTTTTTTGCCGGAATTGAATCCGGATTATTGACGGTCCGGATTTTTGACGTCCGGATTATTGACGCTCTACTATAGAAATGTACTCATATACACAAAATAGATAAATATCTTAACGGAGCTAGATTCTTGGGAATTGCATACACAAGATATAGCAAAATGGTATAGGCAATTCTGTAATTTTATTTGGTTTTTCCTATTTTCAACCCTTGAAATCAATAATTTGCAAAACACTTTCTTAGCGCACTTCTACATGGTGGTTTCAGCTATAGTGTTATAGCTATCATAGTTTTGTACGTTTATTATGAATGTCAGTCAGGACTTCTTCTTTTATATATACAGATGATGTCAAATGTCTGGAAAAACAATTTTAAATGTGTTCGTAAAACATTAATAATTTGTATTTTTAGAGAATTTTTACTATAGTTTATTAATAATAAAGAGGCAATGAGAACCGCTCAAGTGTTTTGTCTTAAAAAAATGTTTTAATAAAGCAGGCTAAAAAACCAATTCTTTGATATGCAGTTTTTATTCTGTAGAAAAGTGCGGAAGTTTATCAGAAACTTCTTAAATATACAAAATTATAATACTACCATTTTCATTAAGCTTGCATCGTATTTAAGCGATACACTTCCACACACTGTTTTGGTAGCAAAATCAAAATGGTCTTGGATCTGTGATTTTTACTCTTGCAAAGCTAATTTCATTACATATGGAAATAATTATAATGATAATTGTTGTTTCTGGTGAATAGATCATCTACAAGCCAGCACGATAAATGACCAGATTTTTCCACAAGTAATGAATGGATTTATGGATACAAATCCTACAATTAGAGAACAAACAGTGAAGGTAAGTTAGTTAAAGGTAAAAAATTGAGGATAAGAGGAGTGTTTCATATTCAGATTTTTAAAGATTCTATTTTGTTCTAAATCATTTCTTTAATAAGTGAATTGGTAAAAGCATCATATTATGGATTTAATATCTGTTACTATGAAATTCAATTAATCTACGGCTCAAGTGTTAAAAATATTCTAGATATAGGCATGACCACGGGATATAAACAACAAAAATAGAGTACTGCAAGATAATTATTACTATACAAATTGGATTTTGCTGTTGGTACTGTAAAAAATTAATGCATTTGTAATATCTCCTATTTTATATATATATGTGTGATTTTGTAAATAAGTTGTATCATGCCCGGATTACCCATAAGGCCAACCTAGGCCATGGCCTAGAGCGCAGGCTTGTAGTGGGCGCACATCGCGGCGAAAAACAAACAATTTTGTACTTCTAGTTGAGCGTGAGTAGCGAGCATCCGGGATGCACTGATTCATATACTTTAATACTTTGTTCAATTGTGTTTTTCTGTACAAATGGAGTTTATAAGTGTTTGACTCATTGTACTGTTATCACATATATTATTTCTCAAGGTAATTTTTTTGTCGGTACGCCATAACTTCCTTAATGCATCATCAAATTACATGAATGAGGCATCATTTTAAAGCTTTCCTTAACCGCTACACCGGAAAAATATACAAAATACAATTATACGAAAAAAGGAAAAAAAAAAAGAGAAATAAAGAATCCGAAAGTAACAGTGATGTAAGATCAAGTAAGTTGTAGGGATATTTTCCTGGCGTTGGTAACACAGATGATTACAATACCCAGCTATATGGTGTGTACTTTAATTAAGTGGGATTTAAGTAAGTTAGAATGTGAATGCTTCGCACGGGTCAGCTAGTTTAAGGTAATTTTCCAAACAAAGCCCAACACTTTCGCTCTTCTTAGCATTAAAAATTATGTAACAAAAACATTTCATTTCACTAGCACAATTCAATCATTTGCCTGGTCCAATATTACCTGGCTTTTGATGCATTTTGGCATTTCAATCGCTGTTATTGCCTGATTGATATAATTTTTTTTCTTCGAAAGTAGTTAAAAATGCATTTAAAAGTTAAGATCAGTTATAGTTTGGTTACTGTAGCCCGTGCATCACTAAGGATGGCGACATTGTCGTTGAAATGCGTTTGAGGTTAGTAAACGTATTTATTGTGAGATTTTGTGTTCAGGTTTTATTTTATCTAAATTTGATACTATAACCAATATTTATTAGCATCTAAATAGAATTATGGTTGACATATTCCAATATTAATTTTGTTCGATTCAAAAGGATGAAAGTTCCTATACCCTTAGCTTAGCTCAGTTTTTGGTATAATATAATACATTTATAGTCTTTGTAATATTGACTTTTATTAAATTTAATTTAAAAATTGTCTTGGGGTAGGCACTCGCCTTGGTCTGATTATACCCTTTTGATTATACGCATTGTAAGTTTTCTTTAATATGAATTTAAATATCAGAACAGTTAGCATTGGTTTAATGAATTAATCATGAAAGTTTTAGTTTGAACTTTTATTGTTCTAAATGTTCATATTGGAGAATAAAATAGTTTATAATGGTTAATAAATAATATATAGAATATACCATTCTCTATTATAATATTTACCAGCTTCTAATAATTTATACTAATAAAGTTTCAAATATAGCACTATTCAAAAAATGATGCATCTTAACACTTCAATGGCTTCTTGTAGACTCATTTGAAAAGGACGTTGATTTTTGCTTCCTGACGCTACCGTCTGTCGAGTTGTCTTCCATTTTCTCGTATTTTCTATTGGTTATTAGTGGAGGAATATTCAATGACATCATCTGAGTAGACCTATGATTGCTTGCAGTTGCCGTCTCACTCGATGGAACAAATATAGTGCATTGATTATCATCTTTATTCTAATTTTTTTTCATGTTTTAATAATTATTTTCGTATCATAAATACGTTTTGATTCTGCTATTGTTATTTGTATTAAAATATTATTTATCGTAAAGGATTTTAACGCGGCACAATTAACTGACTTGGTCGGCATTTCCTATCTAATAGCTCTACGTTCTTTCATCTACTGATAACTATATCTTAATATTTGTAACCTGATTTAAATTAGGTTCTATGAATTCGTAATAATAGAAACTACATTTTTATAATTATTCGGTGATAAAGTTTAATTTGTGTATGCCAATCGTTTATGTTCTAGTGTATATTTTTTATAATCAGCTGTTCTAGCTAGCAAATTCTATTTCGGTTTGCGATTGCCTTTTTTGGTGTATTCGAGGTTTACAAATGGAATTTCGAATCATTTCTTTGATCCCATGTTACTAATAACATGTGAGAGTTAACACATTTTGGTTGGATTGATAAATAAAGATGTGAATGTGTTGTTTGGTGTTTTTGTTTTGAAATAATAGTTCATTTTGTATTACTTTGGCTGAAGGTTATCTTTGGTCATGTTATAAGTGTTTGTATGTGATTGCTATACAGATAATTTAATGCATACTTTAAGCTTACTTTAGATTATATTATTAAATTTGCACAATGATTTGACTGTTTAACGTTTCTACATCCAAGCTGTTACATTTCAATGGTTTGATTAGGTTATTAATTGGTTTTTAGAATAGCCCATGGTTGATAGGGTTAGGAATGCATTTATATAGACTACTAACTTTGCAATTAGTGTTTGTACCAAGCGGTGAATTGATATTTTTGACAGTTAATTAATATCCTGTTTCTTTTTTTCAGTCTGTGATCCATTTATCACCAAAATTGAACTATAACAATCTAAATGTAGAAGTACTACGTCATTTTGCTCGGCTTCAATCAAAAGATGATCAGGTTTGTTTAATTTGTAAAGTTTGTTTTCTAAGCATTTCAAATAGTTGTACTTTATTCTTGATGTTAATAATTTTGTCACCATTAAAGAGTTCTACCCAAAGCTTCAGCAAATTTTAAGATCTTGATATGAAACTCACCTACAACTTCAAAACAGTGTAATAAAGTTCTGACTAGTTTCAAGACAATGCATCAAAAATTGAGAATTTTTAAAACTTTACAGCTCTTGCCGCAATTAAATTACATTTCCTTACTTGCATGTGAATCCACTATTGTTGTAAATTTGGAAGATATTCACTTCAAACAGGGCAAGCACATGAATTTTTATTCATATTTATACATACTTGAAGTGGATATCTTGAAAATTACAATTGTTGGGTAATTGTCACATTGTTTTCACTACTTGAGAGAGTCATTTTTGAAATCTTATTTTGTAATACTGTTGTTCTGTTTCATGTTTGCATATCTATACTCTGAAGTTTGCCTAAAATAATCCTAAAAACATCGTCATTAGTTATTGCGGACTAATATTGCAGACTTTGAATAACTACAAAATGTATAGAATTAAAACAAAATTGATTAAATTTATGGAAAAGTTATATTGTTTGAAATTAACTCGTCATTTTCTTTACTAAAATACATTTACAAAGATAATAATAAGTAGTTAGTTTAACATATTAAATTAAAGCACTTCTATATAAAATCTTTTCTTATAGACCATCCCTATTTCCTGACCTGAATTTTGGTTGCTTTAGTTTTCCGAATTAATTATATTGCCGTCCGTATTAAAATCATATGTTCCAATGTTTTTTGAAGAGTTTTGAATAATTTCCGATAGGTGCCGCGGAGGTGTATTATTTATTTTAGTTTAACGGAATATCAAATCTGTAATAGGCCTATTCTTTCTTCTTAGTTAATTAATTAATTTCCTATCTATATATTTACATATATTTTGGATTGTTACACATAACTTCTCAAATTAAAAGTTTCAATCCGTTTCAACATCAATATAAATGCACCGCAAATTGCCTAACCTCACTCGACCAAACGAGTCCCGTTTTATTCCACTAGTAGCAGCACCGACTGATGACAATACATTTTCAGCCAGCCTTCTTACCACGCGCAAGCAAGCTTTCTGTGCTAACATCTAGGACAGATTTTTTTTTTTGCCATGTGAAACTAAATTCACTTTCTTTAAGTATAAATAAAAAACATTATAAATTAAGTGTGAATCATATTTAATCTTCAACATAAACCAGGTTTGCCTCTTTATCACTTCTATATTGGATCAATCTAAATTTGACTTGCCCCTTTGTTTAAATTTGATGATTTTGTTGCTTACAAATTAACAATTGTTATTTAATAACTTAAAGCTTTAAAGGATAATCAGCTGTAAACCTGTACCTATACTATTGTCAGCGAGTGTTTGCAGTAAATTGCTGTGTTCTGTGACTATTTTGAAATTTATACTTTCAATGCGTTTTTTAGTTAAGTTTTAAATTTATACACATGTGACTTAATAAAACATTTATTAAGAGCTTTTAATTGTCCTTGTTTTTCCCTGTCATCCGTCAAGTGTGGCGATTCATTGCAAACACTCGCTGATATACTATAACTGTATTTTAAAAGGTTAAGCATTTCAGTAAATTTGTATATTGAAAAACATAAATTTTGTTGTTGAATGCTCTTGGAGCAAAGCAAGGTGCAAAGATCAGTATTATTAATACCTTTTTGATTTTAATATTTAATGTTGGTCCCAGAAAGAGTTACAACTAACTGATCATTTCTTCCAGATGTGCTACAGCCATCTTGTAATCAACCAACCCTCTTTCTGCAAATAGACTATCTGAATATTGCAATGCTTTAGTATTGAGTTTTTTCCTGTTTAGTTTAATTTTTGGATGGGATATGCTTGCAACTTTTTCTGCCCTAACCTTGAAATTTTGTTACTTAAAGCCATCATATGTTTATATCCTTCTAGTTGGCCAACAACATATTATATAAATTTATTTTTCCTTTTTTCTTTTATATTTTATAATATTGTAATGTAAATGTAAACTTTGTTTTCATTTTTTACATGTAAATATTAACTTAAAAAAAGTAAAGAAAAAGAAAATATTGATATAATATATTTATAGATATTTTTGAATAAAGTCTATTTAGATATAAGTTTTTTCTTGTAAGTGGACAGTTTCTGGTAGGTTGGTTCAAATATAGGTCAGTTTGAATATAAGCGGCATTTTACTAAACCTTGTTGTAACATGTCCTCCAATTTTTAAATTGTCGACCCGTGGCCTCACTTTTCCTTATCTTGTTGCCACTGGATTGAAACAAAATAAAACCTGAAAATTATTGCCAGTTAATTCTATTTGAAACAAGTTTGATGTTGCTGTTATGTTGCAATACAAATCCCGTAATGTATAGATATTTGTTGTAATGGACATTTGGTAAATTTTTTTTGCTTCCGTAAGTTGAATTTCAATTTCTTATTCCCAGTTGTTTTACGACACTACTTTATCATGGCAATATATCTTTATGTAATTAGTATAGGAAAGACATTTTATTTTTGCCCTCTCTTTGACAAAGCGTCCTGATGCCACTGGTTTGAAGAAATAATCTATGGATACTATACTATTACTATTATGGATACTATAATAATACTATTATGGATATTTTATAATAATTTTAATAAACATTTAAATTCACCAACAAATCCATTTAAATTTGTAATGGTTTGTTTTTAAAGGGAGGAATAAGGACCAATACAACAGTCTGTCTGGGTAAAATTGCTCAACACTTTCATCCTCAAATCAGACAAAAAGTTTTGATTTCAGCATTCATACGTGCAATGCGTGATCCATTTCCACCAGCTAGGAGTGCAGGTAAGCTGCCAATGTACATTAAAATTTTATTTCTACATGACTAATTTGGTTATTGCATATTTTTTATCAATAATATGGATAGGTCTATGGTTGCTACCTTGACTTTGATATAGGCTTTACATTAATTCTACGTAAACATTGCACTGTGTTTGATTAATTTAAATCAACATGATTTTTGAATAAAATTATTAAGTGATTTTCAATGGTAAAATAAAATGCAGTTCTCTTTATCTGATTTAATAAAGGTTTCTGTTACTCATGTTAATTTATTGTTTACAAGCTACGTTTACTTTCAGTTTTGGTGTGTTATGGTTACAGTGTATTTTATGTTTGTGTGGCACAGCCTTACAAGTATAGGTTAACTGAAATTACGTTCATATGGATGTTTCTATTTGTTTAGAGATAGTAATGTATGTTTATTTCTATGAGATATAGTATTTTCATTTCATTTGTGATGTCTTGGTAACTTTATTATCGTTAGTGATTTATTATTGTGGATTGGCCTGAACCTACTTGTCTAAATAATTGCACCATTATAACTGGTATTTTTGTAAATTTTATATACAAATTTATTTATGACAAGTGTAACCGTATATGATTTAATAAAAAAACATATTTGAAAAGGATGATAAAATAAAATAATACTTGATGTTATAATAATAATAATAAAATATTTATGTTCAAAAAATTATAAGACATACAACTTTTATAATTATTAATAATCATCAATTTTGGTTGGCCAGTAACATAAGTAAAGTAAAACTAAAAGCCTTGGCTAGCCAAGGCTAGCTTCGTAGTGGAAAACAAATCTGTTGAGAAATAATAATAATAAATATTTGTTAGCAAGCAGTAAAACCGAATGCCTTTTCTCTCCTATAAGAAAACAGAGCCACCATTTTGATTAGAGAGGAGAGGGGACCGCCAGTCTGAGTGCAAAGTTGAAACATTAACATGTGAGTTTGTTTGACTCATGTAGAATCGTCATTTAAGAATCACAATATACAAGTAGTATTTTTTTTAAAAGTATTAATAGTTCTCCGTCTTATAATAAATAAAAAATGTTGTCGTGAAAGTGTTAATAATCGGTTTCTTAAGTAACATATCTTTGTTGAAATCACAGTTAGATTATCATGGGAACAACATTCTCCTCTCCAGATCAGATTGAATTGCATATAATCACAAGGAACTTCCTGGATTGTAACATAATGAAAAGTGGGTCAGCCCATCCGGCAGACTCAGGAGAACGTATTGAAGTAACACTATTTGTCAAAAGTAATTTTAGTGACATTATTTGTTGTAAAAACAAAACTACTAAAATGTATTGTTTTGCTATAAACAGATAAACAGATAAAATAAGTTTTTCTTTAAGGAGTAAGAAACATTAACTTCAAAACGTGGGCAATACATAGTATGCTGCAGCAACGCTAACTTTTTAATTTTTGCTTGTGAAAAAACAGTGATCATAGATAATAATTTGATCTATGAAATAAAAATATGACAATGGACAGGAACTGGCAATTAGCTGAGTAAATTGTATTATTTTGTTTAAATTTTGTATTAACTTGTAAAGTTGTCTGTTCAAATTTAATGTTTCTGTCAAAATTGAATTACTGTAATATTGATAACGCTCATAAAATATTTTCAAGCTATGTGGCATTATAATTATATTTCGAAATGCTATGTTCATTTGACAATTCATACGGTAACCTATACATATCCAGAACTCATGTTGTGTATAATTAACTAACTTAGAGAAATAGTTGAGAAATCGTTTAGTTTATGTATTGATTGGTACATTCAAATTAATAAACTGTCTTTTTAAAATTAACAACTAAATTAATAATAAGTGATGAAACGCCATTGCTGTGAAAAGAAAACAATGTTGTGGTAGCTCACACTACAGGAGGCACTAGATGATGTCAGAATTTAGTCGACTGAGATTGGTCAGAACAAGTGTTTTTAACATATTTTATTTTTTACGACTAGAATGTTAAACAAGTTTTAATGTAAATTTGGGTCATTTTGTGCAAAGTAAGCTTGCTCAGAAATGCACAGTGTAAATCGCCATGACATCCAAAGGGTTAAACTCAAATACTTTAATCCAGAAGCATTGTCTTCTGTACTTTAATGTGTGTTAAGCATTGTCTTTTGATTGGCATGGACTCTTGGATCTGATCTTGGAATTGAGAAATATATATATTTAATCATTAATTGTGTCTAATACTAAAAACGTATATTAGGATGTTCATAAAGATGTGTTAAAAAATATGTTAAAAGTTTTATAAATAAATGACTTTTTGGAAAAAAATGTAAAGAGATCTTTATAATTACAACAGGTATGAAATCTAATTGATAATATATATAAAACCGACCTAATTGCTACGGTTTTTTTACTGTTATTAGAAAAATGTTTAAATTAGAAACTACTACACAAATTAGCAATACTTTACATGAACAGTAGCAGTTTTAATTTGACTTGTATTTCTATTATGTTCTTACAACATTTGTTTAAAATTTACTTTATTATTTGATGTTGGACTTTATAAACGGTACTAGAGAGTAAGATTAATAACTCAATAAATAAAATGGCTATTAAGTTTTTATATCTTCTTCGTATGTTTTAAAATTTTTACTTTTGACGGTTTTGTCTTCTTATATAGCAATTTGTTGAAATTATTTATTTTTTTGACATTGTAGGTGTACTGGCTCTAGCTGCAACTCAACAGTATTTCCTACTCTCAGAAGTAGCAACCCGTATTCTGCCTGCACTCTGTCATCTTACCGTTGATCCTGAGAAATCCGTTCGAGATAATGCATTTAGGACTATTAAAGGTTTCTTAGGAAAACTAGAAAAAGTATCTGAAGATCCAGGACTAAGGGAGTCAATGGGTAATGTACATAGCATATTGTAAGAACTGTTTTTGTACATCAAATTTTTTGTTTTTTGTTTAACGTCTTGCTGTTTTGCACTTAAGGCTAATGAAGACGAGACCTACAGTTTTACGTGGAATCCGAACCACAGCCAATGATGTCTGTTAAGAAGCTTGATAAAGCTTTGACGCCTTAACAACCACAGCCATCGTGGCTCTCGTTCATCAAAGTTATTGAAATATTTGAATAAGATTGTTTGGAAGTGAAAATTATGTTTACTCTGGCTAAGATAAAATAAAATTGGATTACAATTACAGTGGATACAGTTTATTGTAGTCACGTTAATGTTATCAAACGGTTAATGTTAATATTATCACTTATTCAAAGTCCCGATCATAAGTATCATGTCAGAAAGGAAATACAGTTGAACTTGTTTATAATGTCAACGAAAGGACCTAACAAATGTTGACGTTACGTGCGAGTGACGTTATAAAGATGTACCAACAGGAAATCGTATTTTTGTTATCTTGAGGGAAAGGACAAACAACTATACAGTATTTCTATTATTGGCAATATTATTCATGACCTTTATTAAAAAGAAAAACACTATACTTTTCCTTTAATGTACAGTAGTGTCCCGATAATTGGAGCTGAGGTCACCTACAATTATAAAATAGGTATCATTGGTTAGTGTGTAAAGTTTTAATGAGTAAATACTGTACATGTAGTGTGTATTAACAAACTGTTTTAAAACATTAACTTACTGTATTAAAAAACACGCAACAATTTTAAAGTGTCAACATTTCTGTGGGGGGGATAACTGTCTGATCACAACTACGTAAATGACTCGCCAGGCTATACGATTGAGTCTCGCTGCGCTTTTCTGTTGTCAGAACACTTTCCCAGCAAGGTCATGGGTTTAGTTACACACAGCATACAACTGTCACCGCATACTGTGTGCATTGTTCCTTAGGAGGGATGTGAAAGTTAGCAGTGTTGCTTGTAGTGAAACTCTGCTCCCCCTCTACCGACTTTGATTGGACCCGTCGGTGGTTTTACGTGTGAAAAAAATACGTAGATTGTTTATTTCTTGGTTTGAATCTGAGGAGGAAGAAAATAGGTGGCCCAAAATCAAAGGAAAGAGGGAATTCTAACATTTTTTGAGTTCTGAGAAAACTGAATTCTAAGTTTGACATTGATATTTTGTAGATGTAAGACGTTACACAACCGAGTGGTTAAAATATTTATTGACGCTAAAACATGGGTTTATAATAATGTAAAAGATAACGATTTGACCGGACCTAAAAAAAATGACGCTATGTCCGAGTTGATGAATTAGCCGAGGCCGATAAAACCAAGTTCAACTGTACTTCGTTTATTACTATCAGTGAAAGAAAAATAACTTTGCGCCAATATGACACATTACAGAAAGAGCGGTAAACGGTCTGCAGACAGTTGGTGTACAGAATAAAACGAGTAATAGAATGAAAAGCACTTGCAGTATTGTGACCGTATGAGTCATTTATAATTTGTTTTTAGTTTTGAGTATAGGCCGACTAAACGATTTTTACCTGACCAACAAAGTAGTTTTTGTGAGTGTCATAATTTAATTTCTCAGTTGTGTTTCTGAACTTAGTGCTACATCGTGTGCAAATGAAATTTATTTTTGTGTCAAATTAGAAAGTAGTTATTGTTTAATAGTGTGTAAATTAATGAAGAGTATAGTGAAATGTATAAAACGGAATTAAATCATTCATTCATTAAAAGTTTCTGTAAGCGCGCAATAAATTTACAATACATAGCTAATCATTGCCGATTTACAAAAGATACATCATGATTAAATGATAAACTTAAAATTTTAGTATTTTCAACAAATTACCAAAAATGAGTCGGTATAATTCTGCAGTGAAGTTAAAAATTTTGTAGCTCCTTTTGTGTAAAATTTAATATAATCCTGATGCTATCGAATCTGTTTAGAAAGGAAAGTTTAAATTTAAATTTTAAGAGAAATCATAGTAGAAAAGAGAGTCAGTTTGAATTCATATTTTTTCCAAGGGATAAAGGAGCCCATAAACTCCCTACCATTGTGACCCAAGTGGATCTATTTAATAAAAATCAATTTCCTTTAGTGAGCATCTCAGATTTTACCCAGGCGACATATAAAGCCTATAAAGGTCTTGAAATCAATACCACAGGACTCTTCAGAAGTAGCATCTCCTACAAGCTAGAG
>JAGFPH010000216.1:461329-519839 GCA_018207615.1 Philaenus spumarius | reverse complement strand
TCCTGTGGTATTGAACCTTAGGGATTGTATAATAGGCAGTTGTATGAATGCGAAGCTCTAGCTTGTAATAGATGGTCCAGCTGCCAAAAATTATTTCACAATACTCGTCATGCAATGTATACATACAATACCGATGAAACAGGTCTTCACTACTAATCCTTACCAGAACACTTTTATTTATTTGGTTATGAACAAGTAAAAAGCTGTAAAACTTCAAATGAACGAATTACTGTGTTGTGTTGTACAAACATGTCTGGTGAAAAGGAAAAACTTAAATTCCCAATGCTTTAAAGGAGTAAAGACATTACCTGTAGAGTATCACTCAAACTCTATTGTGTTAGACAGGCAATGAAAACAGCTTAGGGTTTTCACCTCAAATAAAAAAAAAAAAAAAAAAAAAATGTGTTTGGAACAAGTTTGATTTTTAAAGATTGGCTAATCAAATGGGATAATTAACTGGACAGCAAAATTCTTCTTGTAGACAATTAATTGCACTATGCTTAGCGTGAAGGCATCATTAAAAAACATTAATGTTGTATTCTTTCCATCCAACATGACATCTATTATTCAACCTTGTGATCATGGAATTATGCAGACCCTAAATGCCCTACTATCGCTGGGAAATATGTTCTAGGATTTTGGAAAACATGGAAGATACCCATATAATGACTGCAAATGAATTGTAAAAGAAAACATCTTTATTGGATTCCTTACATCTTATTAGTATGTCGTGGAATAATAATGTGACCTGAAGAAATCGTACCAATACAACCACTAGAAATGAGTGAATGTGATATCGGAGCTTGGATGAACATGATAACAACATTTGTGCCTCTAAAATAACTGAAGATGATATTTGTAAGATATTTACATCAAATCAGGGAGAAAATGATAAAAGAAAATGAGTTGAACAAAAATGAAATTATTCATAATTAAATTCCGTCACTGACAAACAATATGAGACAAGCTTTAGAAATCCTTCGGCGCAGCGTTTAGCAGAGATCATTCGATTTTCAAAAACCTTATGATTATGAACAATTTATTAACAATGGAGTGGTTGCATGAAATTTTCTTCACACAAGTTTTGAATACCATTGGAGTCTAACTTATATACATTTTTAAGTTGTAGGAGACTAGTATTTTTTTCATATTTTAGTTATAGGTTCTAAATGTAATAAAGAAGTATTTTTGAGAAAAGGTATTTAAAAGTAGTAAATTATAAAAATTACAGTATATGTAGGCCTACTGGTTGTGCATTGTTTTCAAGGAGGTTTTATAAAAGTTTGTGTAAAATAATTAAAACATATAGTAGCTTAGATAAAATGCTTTTAAAAGTTCATAGTAGGTTTAACACCATTTCACACGCGGTCATTTTGCAACTTGATAACACGCAAAGGCAGCTCTGTGATGCCAAAATCATTTTGTATCTTTTAATAATGTTTCGTTATATTTTGAATAGTTTGGCTCAATTACATCAACATCTTTATCACTGCTCAGAATCATCGCCATCATCAATATCACTATAGTAGTCAGAATCGTATTCATCAATTACTTGACATGATGTAGCTTCAGTTTCACTTTCTTCATCACTTAATTCCTTTAAAATTTCAGCAATTAGTTTATCGTCTTTATCAAGACTCATATTTAAAAAAACTGACCATAAAATAAAAAAAATAAACAGCAATAACAACACTAATTTTATTCCACACTGAATCTACTGTAATAACAAAATCACAATGCAACCACAACTTTCAAATATACAAGTTAAACTGAGGTGGGGAGATAGGAGAATTTGTAGAAAATCAGCGACCTTGGGTAAACAGTTCTGCCAACAAAGTTAAAAATATAGTCAAGTAGCGCTGCGCCGCCTGTGCATGTTATTGGGTGTTAATATCATAGTTTTATTAAAAACAGTAAGTTTATAAATTTAAAATTGAGAAGAGTTTAAAATGCAGTCAAACCACGGATAACCGAACTAAAGGGGTGAAGCCGTTTCGGATAACAATTTTTTCGGTTAAGCCATGAACATCTATCACTACAGTTTTGAAAGGTTTTGAAGGTCAAACGAATTGAAAAATCTCTTTTTAGGCTACACTTATGTCCTTTATTTATGTTAAAATTAAACTTTTAGGAATATGGTACATCAATATACAGTATGTTGTATTTAATAGTTTGTAGTGTATGAATTACTCATTTAAAAAACTTAGTAATGTTTGTTTGTTTTTTGCATCCCTCCAAACGTGTGTGTCATGGTCTTAAGGCCTTCACACACCTAACATAGCGTCCGTCCTCTATACCAGTTATGCATAGCTATACATAGCAATACTAGTTATGTGCAATTTGCACTGCCAGGCTATGTAACTTAATCAAAACAAAAACAAACAACACGTGGTATGGAAGTCGACTTGGGGCCTAGACAGGAAGAAAGAAAGGTGAGTGCGCACGCGTCGGTGGGTAAAAACAGCGCGGCTTTGTTTACAAAAAATCAAACGTTTCCCAGGCGCATGCTTGCGATACATAGCGGTCATAGCGTGCGTCGGCAATGTCGGTGTGAATTGTTCCTTAGGAGGGGTGGGAGAGTTAGCAGTGTTGCTATAGTGGAACCTCCCTCTACCGACTTTGACAGGACCATCTGGGTTACTCTGTGCGCATAAATAAACATGTGAAAAGAAGTATGTAGTTTGTTTGTTTCGTGGTTTAATTCTGAGGAGGGAGAAAATAGGCGGCCCGACATCAAAGGAAAGGGGGACTTCTAATATTTGTTTGTCAAGTTTTGAGAAAACTGAATTCAAAGTTTGATATTGGAACATTTTTTTTAAAGCCGCTTCTTATTTCTAATAGATGTTTGAGTTGTAGAAAGGGTTCTAATTTTTATTAAAAAAACAAAAATTAAATATTGTACATACAATAGGGCTATTATTTTTAGATTTCCGGTTTTCGGAGGCATTTCAGATAACCCGGGTTTTGGTTGATCCGAGTTCAGTTAACCAAGGTTTTACTGTAGTTACAAAAACCAAACAGTCACACTAGCAGTCAAAATAAAAATCTGCTAAAATTAAACTTTTCGCCTCTTACTGCTGGCACTGAACTGAGAGTTTTATGGGATTGGGACGGAAAGGTAGATGGCCGCTCAATGTTGTGCATGTTTCCAAATTTCAGATACAAAATACTGATACAAATACAAATAGAACATATGGTGTAATCCATTGTACACCTATGGATTATTGTAGTAGACCGCAAGATCACTCCAGTGTTAATAACCTACTCGAAATGAAAATAGACAAACAAATTGAGAAGAATATTTTTAAATATAAAGAGGGTGTAATATAGAATAGATAGTTGCTTTCTCCATAGTAATTTGTTAACATTGTTTTTAAAAGTATTTTTAAGTTTCTTAAAATTTTGTGAATTTACTATGAGTATTAATAATATTGTACTACTTTTTACAATATTGTACTCTTGATAATATATTTATATCTTATTGATAAAACAAATGAAAAAATGTATGAGTATTTATTCACATTAATTGAAACTTTGTTTTAAAGTAGTATTTCACAAGCAAAATGCTACAGTCCAAAGTTGTAGACAATATACAAAATATTTTAACAAAAAATAGGCAACTTTCTATTTATTTGACAATATTATTTATGACCTATTTTGCATAATTGTTTATACATATATTTTGTGAAGGGTTTGGAAATTTACATTCTTGGAAAAATTACCATTTATTGTAACAAACAAGCTCAGAAGGGCTCAAAGTAGGTTGGTAAATACTATAAAATGTATTAATAATTTTAATAAAACAATGAATTTTATTCTAAAATGAATACTTAAAAATTGGTTTCAAATAGTGTAGGATTTAATTCTTTGACATTATGTCTATGTGGGTGTTTTATTTGTACAAAGCAAATAACATATTTTTTAAGCTAAAGTAAGTAATGGGTATAAAATTACTTTTATTTCTCAAATGTTGCAATATGTATGTTTCTCTGAAAAAGGAAAACACATAAAAGCTGAAAACAACAGAGGAAAAACATGTTTTTTTTTCAGAGGCTGATGTCCACGCAGCAAACCCAAGTTTGTCCAATGCAGCTGCAACTTGGGCTGGTTGGGCTGTCACCGCAGTAACTGCTAAGTTCTATCGTAGCCAATCAGATACTGTCAAATCTATTACACCTAAGACTCCTACCAAACATGCTTCATTAGGTAGGTTAAAACACCAAAGAAGGTTTTTAAATATGTTTCTTGAACTCTATAAAACTAAACAAATGTTACCTATTTTATTTATTATTATTTTTTTTGAATAGGGGATTACCAAGCCTCCTCACCACTGCGACCCACATAGATCTGTTGCTTTATAGATTTGTAAATTAATTTTGTAATTCATATTAATATTATAAATTTGTTTTACATTGTGTTAACCTCCTTATTAAGAAATTGTATGAATGTGAAATTATGTATACATTTACCTATGGTCTGTCTACTCAATCCTGTTTACTTTGGTATTTATGAAACTGTGGTTTCAGTTTACCCTATTTTCTGGTCACATAAAATTTTACAATGTATCAAACAAGTAAAACTTTTCTACCACTAGCGAGATCGTCAAAAACATTAAAAGTTCTAACAATACTATACATGAACGTACAACTCTCAAAACACAAACACGATAAAGATACTGTCTTGTTGCCTAAGTGAGAGCATGCTGATAAATGAAGGTAGGCATGTAGGTAGGTGAGAGCTTGCAAAGGAGTTCTGTATTTTGTAATTAGCGAACATAATCCACTTTAAAACTTAATTAAATCTGGATGGCTTTTTTGCATACATGTAGGACAGTCATGTTTAAGTCATTATAGCAGTGAAGGTTGAAATTAGACTTGGGGAATTTAAGCCAAATGTGGTTTTTGGTAAGTGTTCTTTAAAACTTTTTATTAAGGGAGCTATATAATAACTGACAATTTTAAACCCTAGAACTGTCAATGCAAATTTTTGCAATTCCAAGCCATTTCGGTGCATTTTTAAAAGTTCGCCAAATATAGTAATTATTCCCCAATCCAAAGGTGTTCCATAGCTTTTTTGTAGAGAAAAATTTAAAGAATTCATATATATCAGTAAAAAAATGATTGATGTAAAATTTACAAAGTTATTAGCTCAAGAAACAAAAAATGTTCAGTAACAAAAGTAAAAGTTCAACTTTAAGCCTACATAAAAAGTAGTAAACATTTTTTGTAATTTTTAAAAATGTACAAAAGTTTTGTAATTCAATTCTTAATAGAAGTATATAAAAATATAATAATATATCAATTTAAAATTTCTTTTTTTGAAAACACCAGTTTTTATGTTCCTACTACAAGACTGCTAACAAAACTAGGCCTAGTTTGAAAACAGTAGAGTCCTGCTATTCTGAACTAATTGGGACCGAACACTGTTCGGCTTAGTGGCAATTCGGAATAAAATCAATGTGTTGACTTGTTAATGTGTAAATTAACAAGGGACATCTGCTAGTGTCAGTTCTATACAACGTTGATGGGCTCGTAGTAAAACGAGGAGGAGGTGAACGCTCAAACTGAACTCATATCATACGTAGACGCGGCAAATGCTCTTGACCTCGCCTTAGTATAGGTTTACACCATCAGTTTTTTCCTTCCTTTGTGTCCTTTGATTCCGTTTTCTTCTAAAAACGGAAGGGAAGGGATAGGTTGTTCGAACTGTCCGTGTTTCATTCCGCATTCTGTCCGTTAGTACTGCATCGACTTGAAAAAAGATTAAAAAAAAATTCCTTTGAGATAACGAAATTGAGAAAACGGATCAACGGATGAACGGATGATGCAATCGGCAGGTGTTAATAACACTACCAGTTCTTAGCTGTTGTATCTAATCCTTCCTTCTTTCTGACGGACCTAGTATCCGTTTCACCTGATGCTTGTTGCGGTAGCTTCCTTCCCGCAAAACGGATGGAAAACATGAAGGAAACAAAACCGGATAATTCCAACAGGCCCATTGGAATTAGTTGTCAATGTCCGTTAACCAAAAAGCATCGCAACGGAAGGGAAAAACGGATGGTCTAAACTTACACTTACGCTACGTCGAACAAAATGCTTCAACACCAAACGATTATGTTTATACGGCGATGGCGGAACTTTGCATCCTCAAGTCGAATCAGTGCTCCTCGTCAGAAAAAAAATCACCATAGATTCGTCACATAACAGCACTAGTTCACCAGTCAATGTTAAAGATTTTAAGTTCTTTTTTGATGCAATAAATTCACTTGGAAAGACTCAATGTTTCAATTATTACGTCATTAGTCAAGATTGACAGTTCTTTTTAAGCTTTAATAGAATATTTTATCGTAGTAAAAATCGGATCTTGCGCATACTAAAATCACTTATTAATCGTCACAAAATTGATCACATAGAACTATTAATCGGTTCTTAACTCATAATCAAAACTCACAGAAATGTTCACGAAAAAATTGATGACCTTTTGCCATATTAGGAACCTGAAAAAATAGCATTTATTTGTTGGATAAATAGCATTTATTTTCTGGAAAAATAGCATCTATTTTCCAGCATGCATTTATTCTTCCGCATTTTCTACTCATTCATAATCAATATAAAAAGCTTAGTTACAAACTAAAAGTTTTTTAAATTGGGGTCCCTCAAAAAATTCAACAATTAGTTAGATAAATAAGAATTCAGAGAGTTAAAGTATATATATATATTAGCTTCTTTATTAGCATTTTTACCGTATGAGAATATTTATTTATAAATATGTTACTTATGTCGTCTCGTATAAGGTTTGATTCCGACAGTATTTATTCTGCATATTTGAACAACGATAAAGACGAGATACAGATTCAGTACGGAACTGGCCGGCCACCTGACAGGACATAAAGTGTACGTTATGTGCATATGTAATGTGTGTTTGTATATATATGTGTGTGATGTTAATAACGAAGCAGTAGCGGATATGCCCTGATGATGCTGACTAATTAAAGCAGCAAAACCGGTTGGAGAAAAGAATCAGTGTGTACGAGACGACGTAAGTAACATATCTATAATTAATATATATATAAAAGTAGTATGTAACTTACATGCTATAAAATATAGGACAATAAAGGAAATTCTGAATAACTTCACTTAATATCTGACAGACTAAATTATTACTGTATGCTTCAAATGACTACTTCATGAAATGTGCTTCAAATGTAATAATTACACAGAGGAACTAAAAATAAATGTAAAATGAATTTGAACGCAAGTTGCATTCTTGCAAGGGACTTACAAGTATCAAAATAAATTGAAATTTGAAGAACCTCACATAGGAACTAAAACCTAAACTAAAATATTTAAAACACAAAATTTACACAAACAAACATAACCAAAATTTTCCCTGACTTTACAGGTCTGTGGCAACCCTGTAAAATATAATTTTATAGAAAATAAAAAATATAATTACAAGAAAATGTATATCGCAAATGAAAAACTAAGCACAAATTAATAGAATTCAACTAATTTCATAAAATGACCGTTTAATAGTAAATAAACGGAATTCGAAATCATAGCTCACTGCTCACTAAAAACGGAATGAATGATGTTTGGCCGTCGGGACTTTTTTTACTGTCCGTGAGACGTAAGAAAAGCACTGAATCTAGCCCGAATAGTCGTACATCTGTTATTCTGCACTATGGATGTGATAGTGATGGGTAGAACGACAGTAGTTATTCGTAGTCATTGCTTTGGTTATGCAGTACCGCGAACTTGCGATCCGATTACTAGTGTCACGTGACTTACCCCCTTGCACCCACAAATGTAGGTCTCTTTTCATCTCCGATAAACGCGTTCTCTTGTTCGGAAAAACCGAACAAATCTACTTATGTAAAGGTGGCCACCCGAAAGTGGTTGACCGGTGAACACGCCTTCTTTGTTCATTCGATCGCGTGGTTATTACATACTTACTTTGTAAATCGGTTCAAACGAGTCGAACGTAGTCGATCGTCACCGAAACTTGACTTCAGTAAAAGCAAAACCGAACGCCATAGTAACTTATGTAGTCGAGGTCACCGATCATCACGTTCCCTATGGCCACGCCTACATAAGTTAATATGGGGTTTGGTTTTGCTCTGTACCTAATGTAAATCTTCTTTGCCAGTGCACCTAAAACAGAAACCGAAACTCCGTCCATAAAGTGATTTCATTACTATAGCCTATGTACAGCTTACTATTTTTTTTCAAGATTATGGATGATGGAAAATTTTAATTTCTAATAGTAATATGAAAATTAATTGTCGATAGGATGTTTAAAGTCGATTGCGATCTGTACACAATCGATTATCATGCTGTCAAAGTAAACTGTTTACATGTCAGTCCGATCCTTTAAAATGGCGTCTTAAAATTTTGTATACAGAAACGAAATATAGGACTAAGCATAACCTGTCGTAAATTGTATTCTTTTATAAAAAATTGCATTAATAGAACTATATAGTAATGAAATAAGCTACTGTTAGTACTTACACCATTTTGGAAACAATCTATATTTACGAATTTCGTAATAAATTATCGATTTTGCAAAAAATCGTCTTATTTGCAATAAATTGTGGATTTCACGTTTTTCTCAATTAACTATGGGATTTGTAAAAAATCCTACTTATCGCAAAATTAATATTAATACATATTAATAATACATACAAATTATTGTAAATCTTGTAAAGAACAACTTTTATAACACCGTATTTAAAGTTCCGAATAATACATCTGTAAGCATTGAATTTCTGTGATGAACTAATTAGGCGACATGCGCCACTATACATCTTACTTCTTTCGATGAATAGTCCTGTTGCTGACTGACTTATGACGACATGCATCCTTCTTTTATCTCGTTGTCAACTAATACAGCAACCGTTGTCAATTCACATAACAACCATAGTCGATTCACATAATAACTGAATTACATCACCTGAATACCTTTTTATTTTCCTAGAAATTTCTTGAACATTCCATTGCTTTGTCACATGATTTTATGATTTGTACATATGATCTGTTAAAACTGCGCACTTTTATTTTTAAAAGAAATATTGTCACTTTTGCTTTTAAAAGTTTACATTTAAATTATTTTACTCGGTCTGCATATATTTTATATTCATTATATTTATTACCTATTGTCTGCTTTCATTTGTTCTTAATAATACAATTAAAAAAATTATTACTCTTTTATTCATATTCCTAAAATTTAATTATTAAATCCCTTTCTAGGACAAAATCTTTAACTTTAATATGTCTCCATGAGATTGCACATGTTACAATTTGTGTCACAAAAACCCCTACTATAACAAATCATATTTTAATCATTACCTTAGCAAAAAATTAAAAATAAATATAGCCTAGGATTATATACAATACAGTTAACTATCAAATACAGTTAGTATTCTTTTTAAAGAGAGTTTCAAAAACAATCACCAAAGGATCGATCTTAAAAAATATATTTACGAGATAAAATAATATTTCACTAAAAATACGTACACAATACCGTTAGGTTACACGATGAAAAGTGACAGGCACTGATGCTAATGAAAAACTATTTAAACAATATACATACCACCTTTAACTAAAAAACATAAATAGAAGTATGTGTTCAAAATATGTATTTGGATCAATCCCTTGCATATTCAAATAACGAAGAAAAAAAAAAAAAAATACAATGTCACCACTCATAAAAATCAAACAAAGTAGAACGCCTAAAAAATATACAAAATAACAGTAAATTGGACACAAAAAACGGGAATTTAGAAACTTCCAGTTAACCCTACAACTGTCAGACCACTCAACTTAATTGAATATTTCACCCACTAAATTCATCTAAACGCAATAAAATAAAAACCGCTGGAAAGGAAATGATTTAGACTTTAATTTTTGTATTTACAAATTTGTTCTAAAACGTATATTTACATATTATGTAATCATCGTTTTAAAATTGTAGTTTTTAGTCCAGTCAAATTAGCTCAAAATGGCGGCGAATCATGCATTAAATCATGGGGTTCCAATTTTTTCAAGAATGTGTAGTGGGTGGTCCCCTGAATAACGCCTATTAAAGTCCCATCGGTTTCAGGCGCCGCGGGGGTAGGAGGGGGTCCTGAAGGCCCCTGTTTTTGGTTTTTGGCGTTTTTCTCAAAAACGGTGCGTTGCACAGAAAATTGTATACATTAAAAAATTAAAGATAATAAAATTTCCTTTCAAATAGTATATCCATATTTGTACCTAAGCGTTACCGTTTTCGAGACATGAGCCGTTAAGTATGAAACTTTGTAAAAACAGGAAACTGACACATACTTTCTCCCTCATTATAGGAACTTAATAAAATATTATTTCATGTACTATAACATACTCTACCTTTTCATCATTTTAGTTTTAGGGTACTTTTCAAAATTTTATTAGTAAAATGCTCGTCAGTCAAGTTTCATTTCTAAGGTCTGTGTAACTCTCTTAATTACTTTGTATACTGATTAATTAAATAAGTCTAATATTTATAACCCGTATAAAAAATAAATTATGTACACCTGTACGAATAATGTATATTTTAAAAATGAAGCTTTACATGTTTTGTGTAAAGTAAACCACATTTACTGTTATGATTTTATTTGTATAGTCCTGGGAAATGCAGATGTTTGTTGAATTCAATACTTGCCATGGTCTAGATACACAGTATATGTATAGGCATGATCTGCGAGAATTTTTGACTGTTTATTCAAATTTTGTGGAACAAGTAAAGCAATGTGAAATAAGTTTATAAAATAATAATTTTCAAGTATACAGTTCAATTCCACACTTTGTTATAATAATATTTTAATTTTGGGCAAAACATCTATTCCTAAATTACTACAGTAGAGTCCCGCTATTCCGAACCCCACTATTCCGAAAATCTGCCTATTCCAAACAAAAAAAAAAAAGTTCAAAAAAAATAAAACATTTTTAACATAAAAGCAGGAGAAATTAAAAAGACGTTTGTGAAAAAATGTACATTTATTGTTATACAAAGAAGTTAAATAGAGACATACATAGAGCCTAAGCTTTATGAAAACGCCTGAAACAAAATTAGAATGAAAGCGGGTCACTTACAGAACATGTGGGCTCCATTTATTGAATTTTGTAAAATAATTTTTAATCACTGCTAAGCACAAAAAATAACTAATTTACACTCACTTAAGAAGTAAAGTCAGTGATTTTTTTTCTGACGAAGAGCACTGAGATTCGACTTGATGCAAAGGATGCAAAATATAAAAAGACCATTTAATTGATTAGCATAAATTAAAATTAAGTATGGTTTTGGAATTAGCTTCGAAAGAAATTGACAGAATCTTTGCAAATAGTTTTTAGACACAATTTACACCATTGTTTAAAACTTGATTTTTATGTTGTTAGAAGCTAAAGCATTTAATATAATGGTCAATTAATGTGTATAATATTAATTTTGTGTTTATGTACTAATTAATTTTCAAGAACAACCGAGTAGTAGCAGCATATCAACAACAACATCTAGTGTTACCTCTATGACTTCATTAGAACAAGAAAGTAAAGGTGCAGAGTCTGTGTCAGACTATGATGACCATTGGGAGACCATGACAGACAATTGGGGAGATATGGAGGTAAATAAAGTAGGCCTACTATATTATTAATAGTTTGTATCACAAAGCACATAGTGCCCCTTTACTTATGCATTGGAATAGAAATAACTTCATAGTTGAGCTCGGCTACAATAAAATTCAAGACAACAGCTTAAACTTCCTTTGTTTTAACCAAATTTGTTGAAACCAGAAGCAGCGAAGTATGACCTTTTATTTAGATGCCAAGTATATTAATCGTCTCCATACATTTGTACGGTTAAGGCCTGCCGCACACCGGAACGGACAAAACGTCTTTCGACAAAACGTCTTGTCGCAAGACAAGACATTTTGTCTTTTGAAAAAAACACTGGGGAAGACAATTTGTCTTTTGACAAAACGGTAAAGTATGACACTTGTACGGCACAGAATTATAAGTGGTTTATAAATACTAAACAACTATTTAATTTCCTAATAGTTTGTATTATATTACTTAAAATAAATTGTATTTACTTGCACACAACACTTTTAAGATATCTTAAGAGCCTTTCTTCTTCCCGCAAATCCATAACATATGAAACTGAAATACAGTACACCAAATAAATATTTACAAATGTTTCTCCGTTATCAATACTGTATTCAAACAAAAATATAAAACTGTAACTATACATAATAAATGTACAAACGTTCCATCTAAACCATACAAATAGTTCAATGAAAATAAAGTACACTAAATAAGTAATATTTACAAATGTTTCGGAATAATCAAGATGGTTCACAAACAAAATTGTAAAACACTAATTGAAAATAGTGTAGGCCTACTGTATACAATTGTTCCCGAGTGACAAAAACAGTATTTAAAAACATTAATAAGGAAAATGATGATTATAAATAATATTTACATCGAACGTAATTACAACACAAGTGGTCGCGTGAAGTCAAAAACACCATAGGTCATAAACAAACGACTTCTATTTCGAAAATAATAATACAAACTAAAACAGTTGACAGTGATCAGGTGCGTATTCAACTCACGCATGCGCAGTTAGTTTTGTCTTGAGTAAAGACATAAATCCAGTGTCGAACGTCGAGACGTCTTTTCTTGTCGAAAGACGTCTTTCGACAAGACATGGTCGGTGTGCGGCATCCCCATTTAAACGCATGTTAACTCTTACGTCAAAACGTCTTTCGACAAAACGTTTTGTCGAAAGACGTTTTGTCCGTTCTGGTGTGCGGCCGGCCTAAGACAGTGTTTATTTCACGAGATTTATTAGTTTAAATAAGCAGGAGGATGTTGAGGTACAAAAAAATTTCTTATGTAGATTTCCACATTAGCCAAAACACAAACATGGAAGTGGGAGTAAGTTTTTATCCAACACTATCTTGGTATTATGTTTTTAAAATACCTTTTTACTTTAAAATTTTATAAATTTGCATTTATTTAATTGATAATACATATTTAAATGATGTATAATAGAATAATTTGAAATTGAGATGTATTTACAACCTGTTTGACAAGAATAAAAATTGTAACTGTGGGTTTAAAATATATTAAATAAATATTATTGAATGAAATATTTAAATGTCCTATCATGAAGAAGATATTTTAAACATTTTTATGAGTCAGACGTTGGTGTGTTAATGAAATAACAAATAACATTCATTCACCACATGAATCTGATGATAATTTAGTTTGTGAGCGGAATGATAGGCCTATTTTACAGAGTGTGGTAATTTGCTTTTAAAGTGCAAAATTTGCTATATAACTTTGTTACAGTATTAAGGATTAATTTATGTCAGTAACAATACACATTTTAAGAAGTAGTTTAGAAAGCCTAAATGCAAAATCTGAACAAGCTCTAAAATTTCCCAGCACTGGAAAGTAGAGCAGGCCGTATCATATTTAATAGCAGCAAAAAGGTTAGGTGATCCTATGGTGAAATCACTGTAGGATTAGGTATAGTAATGTTACTAAACAATTGCTTAGTTAGTAAAAATAATTCAATTTTACTCTATGAAATTAGAAAAAGAAAAAAATGGTTTGCAGAGATACTTTCACAGCTCAATAACAAACCGTTTCATTTCTTTCTAAGCAAATATCTTCTCCTTTTCTGAAATCTATTATCTTAAAATTATATTTAGGCAGTAAGTGACAAAAAAATTGTTCTAAAGTTTACTGATTGAGGCCAAGACGAAGGAATGATGATTATCTGAACCAAGATCAGCTGAAAAGATTTATTGAAAACCTTAAGATATGCTGATACTACAAGCATTTCTGAATATTTGAACATATTAAAACCTGAACTACTGCACAAAAACTCTTGAATTAACAAAACAATTTTTTTTTTCAAGAAGCTTTTGTCCAACAAACTCCTATTATTTTATTTTAAAATATAGCAACCGTTTTGATTAAATTCTTTTCAACTGTAATTTTTATTGTTTGTTGAACACTAAGTCATGATGTTAGTTTGTGTATTGGTGAAATTGTATCATTATTGATTCTCAAGAATACTATCACTATTTTTCAATAACTATAATATATAGAGCAGTTCAGATTTTAATTTGCTGAATTAATATTTTGTTTATTTCATAAATTGAAGGCTGCAAAAGGAACAGCTGTTAACGAAGTTCGTGGGACTGATGGTTGGGACACTGAAGAATGGGGAGACTTAGAGGAGGAACCAGAACAGGTAAAACTTAATGATCACCCTGTTTATGCACCAATGTATTTGATATTCTTTTTAGTATAATTACCCCCGCACAGAGGGCGCAGACTAGCTGCACCTACTAAGGCCGACCGCACACTGCATTAAACAAAACGTTTGACGCAAACGAAATTAATCGTTTTGTCTTCACTGGAAACAATTTAAAGCACACTTTATCAAACTGACTGAAACAAATAAGCTGTAGTCGGTTTTATTGAGTGTCCTAGTTCAATACTATTTCTAATAAATAATGTCTTCTGATGAGGAAGTTGACAAAAATGTGTTCCAATTATTTATGAAGATATAAGTGAAACTATTAGATTATTAATTTTATTACTGATAATCATAAGATATTTCAAAATTAGTATTAAATGCCTTCGATGATAATCCACTGGTGATGCAGCATGACTTAGAATGAAATCAGTCAAATTTTCTTGTTCTTCCAAATTTTGAACATAAAATAACAGTTTGTTTTGTTCATAACAGTTTGTTTAAATTTTCTTTTTCTTTACGCTTTCTTTGTTTTTCAATATCCAGACCAAACTTAAATAAAGTAAGCGTTGGGTTTTCCATTTTGGCTGAACATAGGTTCGTGATTTCAAAAATTCAATCATACGATCAACTGATGTAATTACTTTTCAGTGCAATTGTTTCTTCTGAGGTGTCAGTTGAAAAGACAGTTCATCAGGCTGATCAAGGCAGGGCTCGTAACAGTTCACTTTTTTAATTTTTTTTTTGGACATGGTCACTTTTTTTCACTTTTTATAAAATTTGTAACACTAACAGCCATGTAACAGAAATACTATATGATGAAAATAAACTAATAATACCCATAATGACTAAAAGCATAGAGGTTTGGTCTGAATAAAATGAAAGACGCAATATACATAATGATAAATGTTTATAATTCTTATATATATGTATAAATTCTTTTGTGACGCAAAATAGTTAAAGTAAAATCATTCAAACAAAATAAAGTAAGGAATAGGCAGAATATTAATAAATAAAGTAAAGAAGCAGACTTAAAATATATCAATTAATAAGAGTGTATAGCGTGTATGAACTGTATGAAAAGTTATTGACAGTTGAAAATAAGTGCGTATTGTAGAACGAACGGTTAAGAGAGACAGGTGAATGATTGCGTAACAAACATTTAAATAAATTTCCATCGACAGAATTAAAAACAGTTAAGTCAAACAAAAGAAACCATATATAAAAAACACGTCATAATATCGGCATGTATGTCGGAACGCAGGACAAACATAAACTTGATTACAACAAGCATGGAAGTTGTTCTGATGCGGAAGGCCGTGTACGGCTTCCTTTACTACAAAGAGAGACTGTTAAGATGGCGTATTGAAGGCACGTTAAGTAAAGTGCAACAAATAAGTTTTCTCACAAAGATGTAGTTTTTTCGATAGTAGAGTGATGAAAGGTGTATAAATTTGAGATGGGAGTGTTCCTTCGTTGAGGTGATCTTCGGCAGTGAAATTGACAGTGTTTTTTCGACGATAAATGCATTTAAAGATTTCGACCATGTGACTGGAAAACTACGCATCATATACTAAGTGTGTTAAAGAGAAAGTGTGATTAAAGTGAAAATCCTAGGTAAAATCATCGATTCAAACGATTCCGTGAGTAGTAATGGCCATAGCTTATAAGTTTTTCAGTCTGCAAACTCAAAATTTTTATCATTTTAAGAAATAGTTTCATTTTGGTTCTATTGCGTCATAAAATTGTAAGATAGGCTTAGTAACATTTTGTGTATATCTTCGTCAAATTGACTTGTTTGCCTCATGATGATAATGTATTGTTTTGTAAATAATTATTTCTTGATAATGTCTGAGTAAAAGATTAGTTGTTCCGTCACGATGTCTTAGATTCCTTTATTTAGCCACACACATCCATCAGCCTGTACTTTAACAGCCAAAGACTCAGCCCTGAGAAAGCAAAATTAACATAGTAAATCATTAATGGTAATTATAAATAAATAGATGCAGATAGAGCATATAGAAAAGTTATATGTGGATTATTAATTTTTTTTAAGAGTTGAACGAAGGTGATGTTAAGGTTTTCATGAATAAGTTTTTAAGGTGTAAGGTGGAGTACTAAGTTGGAGTTGAGGTGAGATACATGATGTATAATTTTTTTATTATGGAGGCAGAGGAGTAAAGAGGTGTTACTTGGTGACTTAAGATGTATTATGAGCGACGATTTTTGTTTTGTTTTAAAGGTAAATAAATAAATAAAGTGAGGGAGAGGTGAATAATAAATAATCCACATATAGCATTTTATTTAGTTTGAACATTTTTTTTTTAATTTTTTGCAATTTTTTCGAAAACCCATTTTTTTTAACAGTTTATATTTTTATATTTTCATTTTTTGTAACGCTTAGGTTACAAATTATTCACTTTTCTTAACTTTTTTACTAATTAGTGTTTCAGATAAGTAACAATTCATTGAGTTATTGTAAATGTTATATTATATTCACCTATATATTTTTTTATGTATATTTAAAAATATTTTGTTTACAATATTACAGATTGTTTTTAATGCTTTTACTTCTAATTAATAAATTAACTGTGTGCAATAAAGTATTCAAACTGTGGGGAGGTGTAAATTTCAGAACTTATAGTTGGATAAAAATGATCCCATATGGTATAGGATAAGTGGTTGGGAAAGAAACATTCAAACAATGACATTTTTTGTAAAATCTGTGATAAAATTAAACATTAATTTGTTAGAATCAGATAGTCAACAAATCATGAAAAAGAATACACTGTTTTTGTCTTACATGTATGCTTTATTAGTTGTCTTTATTTCAATTTTCAGTAAATAAATTATTACAAAATTAACAAAACAGATAAAAAAATAAGGGGTGGTTGAGGACGATTTTTCTTAGTTTTGTTATTAAACTTTTGCAGAGCCTCTAGTCCTAAGTAAATTTACGTCAATCATTACTTTGATCACATACCCACTTTTTATACTCAGTTTTTATTTAGATTTTAGTCACCTTGTCCACTTTTTCCCTTACAAACTGTTACAAGCCCTGCAAGGGACTCTCCAAGGGGAACGGAAATGTTGACTTCTGACAGAGTTTTACTTATCGTTTCATACAAGCCCTGCAAGGGACTCTCCAAGGGGAACGGAAATGTTGACTTCTGACAGAATTTTACTTATGGTTTATAAGTTTTTTCGGTGTTACTCTCCAATTTTCTTTGAACGCTCACAAAGTCCTTTAAAAATTCCATAGTTTCCATATCTTTTTCTTTAAATTTTTCAAGTAAGATGCAGCATTTTCTATGTCTTCTCTAACAGCTCGATTATATGAATTTCGGAGCCAGCTTTACATTCCACCACTGCAAAAAAGTTATTGTTTTTTTAATTTGATGTTTTTTGAAAATGTAAATATTATATAATAATGTAAAGTATTTAATATTCAAACCTACCTTCCTGAAATGTTTGAAGGAAACCAGAAGTCTTGAAACCACATCAGGCGTGGTTCTCAACGACTGAAGCAAACAAAGCATTTTGTCTTGATAGTATGCGTTGATCTTCCCTACTACTACGCTAAATCGGTCATTCCAGTTTGAATCAAACATACTCAGGCAAAACAAAACTGTGTGTGGTCGGCCTAAGAGGGGTTTGACATGCCTTGTGGTTCCCAAGTCAAACACTGCCTAACACATTCAACACATATAATACATCCTTCCAATTACATACATACATGAAACAATACCTACATTCCCACTCTCACCTTCTCTTAGGATTTCGACTGTGCCGAACCAACCAGAGCTTGACAACTTCTGGTTTGGTAAGGCTGATGTGAGCTTGCTCTGCCGAGATGTGTGCGTGGTTTTTGTTCAAGGGCCAGTCACTTGGTCCTTGGTTAGGAAGTGTTGTCTGTGTTGAAAGAATTGGATTCTTCCTCACAGTAGTATCGAGTTTTGGACTGATCCAGTCTGGCAAAGAGTGCAGTCGGATGCGCATTTGTTATGTCAGAACAGCTTTATCTATGGATTGCTCTCCACTTGTTCTGTATATACAACAAAACTTTTTTCTGTACTCAATGTACTTAATATTGTATTACCAACATTGCGATATACCTAATATGTTCTGATTTAAGAAGTGCTCTTGAATCCATCCAAGATATGTATTCTCCTAACCCTTTGGTTAAAGATATTCTGTGGTTTACGCACATATTTTGGCTGCAAAGTGTTGGGGTGTCTTTCTGTTGGGTTCCGTGCTACGCTGGTGTACAGGGAAATACTAAGGCAGACCTAGATGCTAAGGAAGCCACACACTTACAGCCTAATGTGAAGTGTGTAAAACATCATCCGACTTTGTGTCCAGTTTGACAGTGGGATGAAGAGTGAGGAGTGCAATATAATAAACTCCGAGAAATTAAGGATATTGTTTGGCCTTGGATATCTTCAAACCGCCTAAGCCGTTGTGAGAAAGTGGTGATTTGTCGTCTACGCATTGACCAACCAGTGTTAACTCATCGGTTTCTGATGCGTCATGGTGATCCACCACTTTGTCCTTACTGTAGTAATTTTCTTTCCATCAAGCATCTTCTTTTAGAGTGTAGAAAATTAAATCATGTTCATAAGAAGTTTTGCCTACTGTTACCAAGTGAGATGAGGGAGATTATTAATTTATATTATATTAGAAGTCGAATTTTATTGGTAGCCTACAATGCATCACGGGATGATGTCAATCCGCATAGTTGCATTTTGTAGTAAGCCAACGACCGAGCTAGATGAGTAAAACTGAGTGGGGACAGAGATGTTAAATAGAGGGGAATAAATTCGAGACGAGGCTTTTTTGGGTGGAACCGGAGTAGGTGTACATTGGGGCAGGACGAGCTGACCGGAAGAAGCCACAAGGACAAAATAAGGTGAAGGAACATTTCTTGTGAATATTTGGGGAAATTGTTTTAGCATCAAGCTACGTAGAATCAGTTTGTTTAATAATAAATTGAAGTAATTATTTATTGAGTGATATCCGTGTTTGAGAATTTTGGGAAGTAAATATATTATTTGAACTCAGTTTTGCCCATAGAGTTAGGCATAGGATGTATAAATATTAAAGCTTATTGTTTCTGGACATGTTAGTACAGCACTGTATTCAATAGTCTATCTGTTATTGGAATTAAAAGATATGTTAAAATATTCTTGATGGGGTTTGAGTTATGGTAGCAAGTATATGATCCTCTCACGACGTAATTAGAGCCAAGCAAGTAGTCTTTAATAAGAAAGGTCCCTACGTAATACTACCTAATTGCATTCAGACGATGCTGAGTGATGAAACCCAGAACATTAGTATGGTGATAGCATTTCTCCATTGTATGAATGTGATTGGTAACATTTTTAAAGGTTCTTGTCATTTTGTCCTATTTTATTTATCCTTATTGTATTAATTTATTATACGCTATTCATATTTTGTATGTGGTAGCCTAAACTGGATTGTTTTAAATGATAATTACCTTTTCTAGCAAGCTGTCGTACAATCCTTGTGTTTTTCGTCAATCTTATACCATCTTACACAATTTTATACCAATCTTATACTTATAGACGAGTTTAAACTCAACGCGAGTAGTACGTGCTGATGATTTCCACATCGTCGACGTTAAGTGTTAATTTATATGTGTTCATAGTACATTGCAGTGTCTTTTGCATATATGTAATTATGTGTAGTGGTTTAAATTTATGTTTATAACAACGTTCCGACCGCAACATTTGACAATGACTGAATAAATAGTTGAAACGGCCGTCATGGTATAAGATTGACGAAAAAAACAAGGATTGTACGACAGCTTCCAAGAAAAGGTAATTATATATGTTATTATTATAATTACTAATTAATTTACCTTGTTTGTGAGGTGATACTGCCGAACAATCCTTAATGTTTATGAAAAGTAGTCTATTACTACTTCATATGACGCGTTTCGACTATCATTCAGTCATTCTCAAATATACATAAAACACAAAATAAAACACTTAAACAACACAAAACAAGTTCACATTTAAAATTATACATATACGGGCGACGCGCTTTGCCGATAACCGTTCACGAAGCAGTAGATTAAAGCACTCGATCGTCAATAATTAATAGTCACCACATCAGGGTTTCCGTTATTGAGTGGGGGTATGTACACAATCTATACATCGTGAATCACAGGAATGGTTTCTATTTTGGCAATCAAATCAAAAATGGTATGGGATTGAAATTTTAATTTATTGTTCAGTAAATGGTCGGGATTATGTTTTTGCACTTTATAAATGTGGAACTCCTCCAATGCATTCATTAATGGGCCTTTGTTACATCGGTGTAATATTTTTAAATTTGTGTCAATATCTGTGTAACTATGGTTTGTGTCAATCAAATGTTCGGTGTATTTGGAGTCTGTCTTGTAGGTGACGGATCGCTTAGAGGACAGAACGTGCTCTCTGAAGCGGGTTTTAAACGTGCATCCAGTTTGGCCTATGTACGTTTTTGGGCACTCGTTGCATGTTAATTGATATACCCCACTGCTGTTGAAATGGTCCGGATCTCTTGTTTATGATGGTTTTAAAACTTTTTCTAAACTATTATAGGTCCTATAAGCCAGGTGGTAACCTTGTTTGCGGAAGATGTTATGCGCAGTATGTTCTAGGTCTTTATTGAAATCAACACCAATGAATTTAGGTTTGGGGTAGGTGGTTCTGTTAACTTTTCTCTTTTTTATTTGCTTTCTCATTATGTTGTCAATGATTGAAGTGCTGTAATCATTGGAAGAGATAATATATTTTATAGTGTTGATCTCCTGCTGGAAATCTTCTGAGTTCATATGGATGCTTAATAATCTGTGCACAAAACTATTGTACGCTGCTAATTTATGCGATATGGGGTGGCTAGAAGTTATTATTATATATTATTTATTGCTATTGCTAACTAGTTTCATTGCTGTGTCAAATTAAATGTTGAATTTTCTTATCTGTATTTGATTTTTGGTATCTTAATTTATTTAATTAATTTATGAGCATTATATAAATGCTCTCAGATTTCCATACAATGATAACCACTCAGGGGTTTAAAAAAATAAAAAATATTTAGTGTAATTATTGTGGTAAAATTATCAATTATAGAGAAGTCAAATAAGATACACAGTTTACAAATGTATATCCTTCTTAATATTATTTATTGTCTTTAGTTGAGATATAATTACTATTGCACTTCTTTTTGATAAATAAATTTATTTTCTTAACTTTTCTGTTTAGTATTTAAAGATTTGTTTCCTCTTATTCTAGACAACAACAGCAGCAGCTGCTGAAACATGGTCATCCTCAGATTTCTCTCCTGTCAGTGATCCTAACACAAAACCAATTAGTGCTTATAATTGGGGTGATCAGCATTCATCAGACGCAATGCCATCTTTAGTTAGTCGTCATCTTCAGGTAAGCAAAAATAGCTTCCAATTATTTTCTTTCTTTCTATTAATTATTGGATGGTGTAAATATGTCAGATTCTAACTCCATCTTACCGTTTTGAAGATTAGATCTGAAAAATTTATTTTCCCTCAACTGCTGAATGAACACAGAACATCTGGTAGAATCATTTAACTTCCACAAAAATGAATAAATGCAATTTCATTTTGCTGTTTGAGTAGACAATTGCATATCACTTAAGTTCCAATTCAATAATCGTATGTGTGATAATAATAATCGTATATCCTATGGGATATTTTGACTCACTGCTTCTCCCCGAAGCCCGAAATATACCGGGTGTCCCACGAAGAGGTCCCTATTTTTGAATTGATATGACAGACGTATAGAGCGCGCTACAGACTTGAAATTCTACAGTCGTGAGTAACACATATGTAAAAGAAATACCCCTGAGTATCAGTTAATTCTGACTGATCCAAACAAAATGGCAGAAAAACAAAAAAACAACAAAATCAGCAATCGTATTTTAAGGGTAAACCTACTTTTATTTAGAATAGGAACAGCTACAGCTGTTTAGACTATTTTAAATCTATCAGCTGACTGCGTGTATCCACAACAATGAACATATTTGGTAATAAACATTGGCATTTGTTATTAAGTTGCATTGTAAAGTTTCTTATGTACCATGCCGTTTTCAACTGAGCAAAAAGTGAAATGTTGTTCCTGGGCTATTGCCTTTGAAAATGATTATGAAGCAATAAGATGTTTTAGGGAAAGGTACCCAGGTGTAGTTCCACCGTCAAGGAAATCTATTCGTAAGTGGAAGACTATCCTACTAGAAAAGGGGTCAATACAAAAAAAATTCCATAGATCCTCCAACATAGAAAATGAAGAAATCGTATGTGCTGCTTTCATGGAATCTCCAAATACGCCTAATTCAGTAAGAAAGGTGGAATCTGCTACAGGGATACCGAAGTCATTGTCCAAAGGTATGCCAAAAAGAACAAAATCAAACATTATAAAACTCATTTAGTTCACGGACTGCTTGAAGATGATCCTGACAGACGATTGGAATTTTGTTCGAAAATAATTGAAAAGACTGACGTAGATAGCAAATGGCATGAAGGAATTGTGTTTTCAGATGAAGCGACATTTTATCAAACAGGAACTGTAAACAGGCATAATTGTCATTCCTCTAACACAAAAAATCCACATATCTTACAAGAAGAGAAATTAAAATGAACAGGTATAACAGTTTGGGCTGCTGTTACCAAGGATGGTGTTTTGTCGTATGACATATCCCGACAAACAATGACTGGAGAAAGGTATGCATCAGTTTTAAGCAATCACATAGTTCCTCATCTTTCTCAGCCTGAGATGAAAGATGTTTTTTTCCAACAGGATGGAGCTCCTCCGCATTATGCTAATGTGGCCAAAGCAGTTTTGGACCAAAATCTTCCTAACCGTTGGATAGGTCGTGGCAGCAGCTTCATGGACTGGCCCCCAAGGTCTCCAGACTTGACTGTTTGTGACTTTTTTCTGTGGGGCTTTTTGAAGGAGAAGGTTTATTGTCATAACATTGCGACAGACGATGAACTAATGAGGTTGATCGAAGAGGAACTGTTGTTGATACCTCGAAAGTTGTTCAGCAAAGCGTATGACTGTTTTCTATTTCGTTGTCATCAGTGCATTGCGATCGATGGACATCAGTTTGAATAAGGTTTATGGATCAAATAGATTTAATTTATTTATGAGTTACTTATATCTTTAATTCCCTAACGTTGTTTAGTGCTTAGTAACATTGTTAAAATTCAATAATTATGTTGTAACACTTAAGCAAATAAAACTATTTTAACGAAAAGGTACTATTTCTTTGATATACCGCCATTTTGTCCTAATGTGTCAGAATTAACTGATACTCAGGTGTATTTCTTTTACATATGTGTATGTTAGGACTGTTGAGTTTCAGGTTTGTAAAGTGTTCGGTGCATCTAATATATTAATTCAAAAATAGGGACCTCTTCGTGGGACACCCGGTATATTAACAAGCATTGCTTATTTATAAAAAAGGATCCATTTATAAAATACCAGTTATGTGCGTAAAATACCATTGTTGCAAAATGGCAGAACACCAAGGAATTTTGAAGACTTATATTTTTTATTAGAACCTCATAATTTTGTTTCCTTTCTGCTATGGGGACCTTTTAAAAATACATTTTTGATGCCATTCGTATCAGTAACACTAGTATTAGATTACTATTATGGTTATATAATTAAATGAATATATTATGTTTGTAGTAAATAAGGTAAATTTGCACAGTGCACGTGCATAGTTTAGATTTAAAATTGGTTTCAGAGTGAACTCACATCAACAGAAGACAGTAAATTAAAGAGAGAAGAAAAGAAGCTACAAAGGCAGAAGGAGCTTGAAGCTAGAAGAGCTCAAAGGCAAGCAGGACCAATGAAATTAGGAACTAAAAAAGCATATGACTAAAACTTAATCTCAATTATTTGTACACGCATTTCCTTATTCAGTGTTTACTTTAATTCAAATGTATATTTTAAATATTGTATAGTTATTTTACAATGTAAAATAAAAAAATAAAACTTTTTATAAGATGTAAATTTGTACAATCTTAGTTATAAGCGTATACATTTATACTAAAAGCTTTAAAATTCTCTTTTGTCTACAAGAATGTAATACAGTGATAATATATTATATTAATTAATATGTATACACATTCTTACCATGCCTATCTGATTTTGTATGACATTGCCAAAGTTTTAAATTAAGTAGAAAGTAAGAAAGGCGTGCCATGTTATTGTAATATTTTGTGCTAGTGCTGAGTAATTCCTTTATATTCATTGGCCAGAAAAAGAAATATTTATCTTTGGGGTTGTATGTCATACAATGTATAGATTGTATTTATTGTTTGTTTATCTTAATCATACACTTAATCAATGGAAACAATAAATTATATTTAATTTATAAATATATTTTTTATGATTATACAATTTTAACACCAACTTAAAAATGTTAGTAGCTAACTACCAAAAATAAGCTTGTAACATAGTTTACATATTTCAAAATTTCATAATTTTTTAGAATGTACGGGCAAGATTTGTGGTGCTAAGAATGAGATAGTGTAATAGTATACATTTAAAACTGTGTGACAACTTGGAAGTGGTGCTACTAATTTGTCTAATAGCTATCATATAATCTAATGATCAATGCAAAAAGATGTGGCACCAAAAGTTGCCTCGTCTAATAATTATTTATCTTTAAATAAATTAAGATTGTCTTGCTGTGATTTTTTACATTTTATGCAGACATGTATTTTGCTATTATTGAACCCAAATAAAAAAGACCAATTACAGAAATAATTAGAGTATTTGTTACTTTTTGGTTTTGATAAAGAATTGCTATTTCTTAAGCTATATTCTTCCAAAATATATGAGTATATAATTGAAGAATAAAACTGCGTATATTGTCTAGCAACTAACTTTTAAATGGCTAACCAATCTTAGTATGATTAAACCTTAGGAAGACCTTATCAAAAAAGAACTTTATGATACTCGTTAAAATCTTCATAGCATAAATCATGAATAATCATTTTGTTAAGAGTCTCAAAATTAATATTATTTTGAAGTAGCACCCAATTGTCTAAAACAACAAGATACATTATCACAGAAAAATAAAGTGTGTTACTTTTGAGTTAAATCTAGGCACCCATATTTTAAATACCCAGTAAAAGGCAGTAATTGGAGCAACTGTTCTAAGAAAAGATATTAGGGCAAGGTGTAAAGACCAGCAGCTGCTCCTTCTTATCTTAATACATCTGTCGATAGAGATTTTTGTATGCTAAAAAGTTGAACAGCAAACCGATTGTGTTATGACTTGGGGAATAGTTTGTAGATGAAAATACCACTTTTGGAAACAATGATTTTTTATAGTGGAATTATTGAAACAATGAAAACCCTGAAAAATTTGACTTTTTTTGTTTTTCACTTTATTTTGTAAATCATTGGATGAAACGCCATACTTTCAATGGAAAAGTTGTAGTAAATTTAAAAACCCTATAAAATATGACTTTGTAACTCCTGATCAATGCATTTTTGCCTTAAAAAAATTTGAAAAACTATGGAAAATTCATAATTTCGATATTTTAAAAGTTTTAGTTTTGGAATTGTGTAAAATAACAGTTGATGGCATGTAGATTAACCATGCACAAGGTGGGTCCGGTTAGATATAATGATTTTGCATAATAACTGTTGAAACAATTGAAAATGTTATCTTGAATGTTAACCGATTGCTTTTGTGTTACATCTGTGCGATGTGCGAGTATAATTAAATGCCTTTTCTAAATTGAATTAATTATTTTCTAGAAATTTCTGTATTATATTAACCCTCCAAGTGGCATGGTTAAAGCTAAAATTGAAAAGCCTGTTTTTAGCGTTTTGCAAGCATATTTTTAAAAATTGGCCAAAAATAGTAAATGAACCCCAATCCAAAGGTGTTCTATAGCTTTTTTGTAGAAGAAACTTCAAAGAATTCAAATATGCTACTAAAAATTAGTTTCTTTTGAAATTGTAAAAGTTATTAGCTTAGAAAGCAAAAAATGTTCAGAAACGGAAGGGAAAAAACCAAATTTATGCCTAAATAAAAAATAGTAAAAAGTTTTTGTAATTTTATTCAAAATATACAAAAGTTTTGTAATTTAGTTCTAAATATAAATGTGTAAAAATATATTTCAATTTCAAAAATTTTCAGTTGAAAATAGCAATTTTTATGTTCCAACTACAAAAACGCTAAAAAATAGGTCTATTTTCAAAACGAATATTCCTATATATTTTTTCCTCCAAAATGGAATTTTGTTATACCAAATTGTAGATAATAAATGGTAGAATTGAACTGCAAGATTCGAAATTACAAAAAACCTTACATTTTCTAATCAGATACAACAGAACGAACAAAAATGTATAAACTTTCCACGATTTTTACCAAAAATCTTATAAACAAAGTTGTATAATTTTGGAGAAATATTTTTGTAATTTTTTTCAAGATATACAACAGTTGTAGAAAATAGTTATAAAGAGAAATGTGTAACAATATATTTCAATTTCAAAATTATTTAGTTGAAAATACCAATTTTTATGTTCAAACTACAAAAAACGATAATAAAACATGCCTATTTTCAAAACTAATAGGCCTAGGCTATATATTTTTTACTCCAAAATGAAATTTTATCATACCAAATTGTAGAGAATAAATGATAGAATTGAACTGTAAGAAAAACCTTACATTTTCTAATCAGGTACAACTGAACGAACAAAAATGTATAAACTTTCCATGGTTTTTACCAAAAATCCTATAAACCAAGTTGTATAATGTTGAAGAAATATTTTTGTAATTTTTTCAACATATAAAACAATTGTAGAAAATAGTTAAAAAGTGAAATAATATCATACACTTAAAATAAAAAAAAAACGCATTGCGATCATATAGCCTAAGCGTAAATCTGTCAAATTTAGGCTAGGTTAGGCACATTGCTAAATATTAGTATTATGTCTAAAAACCACTATATATCCGATCAATTTCTGATAACCTTTCGATAACTCTAGGCCTATCTGCCATTGTATCAATACTGTAGGCCTATTTATTATTTATAAAAAGTTTATACAATAGTTTATAGGCTAAATAAATTTTAGCCTAGGCTATCTGCAAAAAATAAAACAAAACTCACTATTTAGAACACATTATTTTCAACACTTTATAAACATAATTTCACTAAAAAACACAATAACACATTCTACACTTATTTATTTATAACTGTAACACAATATAACACAGTTTTATAAACTATAAACACTTTCAATTCAGTAAAATATCAAGAGAAAAAATACTTGCATGTAATAATTGCATGTAAGTACTTGCATGTACTTGCACCGGCTTGGCCGCTTGGATAATGGCGACCGTAAACTTCTAAAATCACGTGATTCTCAATTCAGTTTGTACCAACCTAATATGACAAAATTATTTGAACTGCACATTGACTGAAACTTTGAAATTTTATCTTTACAACGGTATATTACACATCTTAGGAATAAATCGATTTCTGATAGTAAAAATTGATTTAAAAATGCTTCCTTATTGGCCCAATCTTGACCAATGGACAAGCATTTATTCTAAATTCTGTATGTCATAACCGATTGTAGTCACAGATGATTTAAAAATACCACTTGAAAGATAAAAGTCTAATGAATCCAATGCTGTGATGATCTTTGTGACAATTGACAACTGTGAGGAGTTGCAGACGGTTGAAAATTATGAAGTTTTACGTTTTTAACATCGCGATGTTGCACGGAAAACAGCTGTTTGACATTCTACAATTTTGAAACGATGATTACGTATGTAAAAATACGTTAACGAAAAAGTTTTAAATACAAAAGTTAAAGTTTAATTCATTTTCTTTCCAACGGTGCCGGTTTTATTACGATTGGATAATTCTAAGTGAATTAATTAACCAAAAATGCAAATGTATGCAAATTCTCGCTAATTGTCGAAATAGCTGCATCTTACCCCTGAGAGAGCGTCACTTTGGGCAGTCTGCCACTGGGAGGGTATATTAATTGAAAGAAGTCTCCTTATAAATACATTTTGTGTATTTTTAATGGTCTGCAATTACGGCTATGAAATCATAATATTTGCTTAAGGTTTTTAAATAATCTAAATACTGATTATTCTCACATGTTTTGTGCTTGTGGAATGACAAATGGTACCGTTCTTTGCTTAGTTTGCTCTTAAGCTTCACATAATCTTCATTATGTAGACAGCTTATCCTATACTTTAATATTTGCTTGTTTTCCTTTTATTTTTTTGATAAATGTTACCTTTGGAAGTTTTTAAACCAATAGATTTGATACGTCTTGAGAGATAGGATATTTGTTAGACTAGTCAGGTCTTATGTACCGTATCTTTTTTAATTTCATATGAAGTAAGTAAATATAGAAGAATAAATTGTAATGATAGGATAAATCTAGTTATATGGGCTTTATCCAGATAAAACCAAAATAAAGTAAGCCAACTTTAACGAGACTAATGAAATCAATAATTATTGTTGATAAGGAAACAAGTCATAAGAAGTTTTCGTAAATTATAGTTAAACATGGTATATTGTGTATAATGGCCTTATTGTATATTTTATGTTTTAAAAATTTAGGCCGATTTATTAACTAATAAATATAATACCTGCTGTTGTATGCAAGAACAAATTAATAGGCAGGGTTGATTTAATTAATATGCTTATGTACTTAAAATAAGCTTGAGAAGCAAAAACTGGTATTTTAAAATTTTTGACATTTACTTGATATAACTTCACCAAAATTATTGGTTTTATTCAGAAGATATCCTTATCTTAATTTAGATTAGAAATTGAATATACATTGTGTAAGAGTAAGAGCATTTAAAAAATGGCAATTGAGGACCATCAAAGTCAACAGAATCAGGAGGAATATGTAAAAAATAATAATAATGAAACCGCAGCATCTTATATCAACAACTAATGGAAGAAAAGTTAATGTTGGTCATTAATCTGTGTACCAAGATAATATAATTAGAAACAAAAAACTAACTGTAGAATATCTTTTATTATGTGCTACAAATAAATATAATGTCATTATTATTGGTTTTCGCCATTCCGAATATTGTGAATTGATAAAATCAAATGTTAGACTTACCGTCTTCAATATTCCATTTGTTCGTCGTTCTAAACGACGGCCGTTTCGGTTATTCAACCATTTTCAAGTCCATTCGGTTTCCCTTCGTCAATTTTGAACACTTAAATAAATAACATAAAAACACTTAACACAAAACATTTATACGCACACACGAGTTAAAAATGTTCCTGAACTAGATCATCACTGAACCGTACCGCGCGGTGTCTTAAACATTACTGCAGTAATTATTTGGTTAGAGGGGTTGTGTGTTATCTCTTAGTGATAACACGGTGTCGTATAGTGCATTGGAACTGAAGTTTAGTTTTTCGTTTAATAACGAACTACTGTCAGTTTTGAAATTCTTGTATATTTCATACTGTTCCAATGCGTTCATGAAATTTCCTTTCTTACACCGATGTAATATTTTCATGGTGTCCTCTATACATGAGTAATTATGATCTTGCTCGATGATGTGTTCAGTAAATTTAGACACAGTCGCTGTTTGGTCCATATATTGTTTGGCGGAAGGAATATGTTCTTTAAATCTTTTGTAGAATGCTCTTCCTGTTTGTCCTATATATGTCTTTGGGCAGTCTTTACAGAACAACTGATATACTCCTGTGCCATCATATTTATTCTTCGGATTATGTCTTTTTCTTATATGATTTTGTATATTATTTGTTGTCCTATAAGCCACCTTGTAGCCTTGTTTGTGGAGCACATTCCCGAGTATATGTTCAATACTTTTGTGATAGTTAAAAACTAGATATTTTTCATCTTTTTTTGGTTGTTGTGTAACCTGCTTGGTTCTACATTTCCTGATCTGCTTATTTAACAATTTCTTTATAATTGAAGCATCAAAACCATTTTCGACGGCAATATATTCTATTGTTCTTAGTTCCTCATGGAAATCTGTGTCTGTCATGGGTACATTTCTTAATCTATATAACAAACTATTGTAGGCTGCTATTTTGTGTTGAACTGGATGGTTGGATGAGGCATGTATTGTATGATCGGTTTGGGTAGGTTTCCTATATATTTTAAAACTGTGTTTCTTATCGCTTCTGGTTATTGTGAGATCTAAATAGTTGATACTGTTATTATTTTCAATTTCAGATCTAAATTTCAATGACGGATGTATGTTGTTAAGATAATTAGAAAAATTCATAATTTGTCGTTTTGTGCCTTGGAATAAGACGATAATATCATCAACATACCTGTGATAGTATGTGATGTTTTTAAGGTGTTTATTTTTTGATGACATTATGTGATGATTCTCAATATGGTTCAAAAATATTTCTGCCATTATGCTCGATAATGGACAACCCATGACTAATCCGTCGTTCTGGCTATAATATTGGCCGTTGAAATTAAAATAATTTTGGGACAAGCAAACGTTCAATATGTTTGACAATTCAGCTATTTTTTCACAGGACATGTTCTTATTTTCCTGTAAGTTATTTAATAATATAGTGATTGTTTCCTTAATAGGTACATTAGTATATAAATTAGTAATATCGAATGATACCAATACAGAGCCTGGTTTAATGTGCGTATCCTTTATTTTGGATATCAAATCTTGTGTGTTTTTTAGGCTATAAGTGTTGCTAAATTCAATGTGTCTCCTAATTATCCTATCCAAGGTTTTAGATATGTTATAAGCAGGTGCACTTGTAAAATTAACAAGTGGTCTAATCGGGAAGTCCAGTTTATGTATTTTCGGTAGTGATTTTAGGATAGGTGCATATGGATTAATCATTTTGTTGAAAAACATATCCGCATTGCTTAATAAGTGTTTACTACTGTTGATAGCTGTTTTTATAAGTATATTAAATTTATTAGTTGGGTCAGACTTCAATAAAGTTATGTTATTCATAGCAAAAAAATCAAAGGTTTTGTTTATGTAATCAGGCATGTCCATGATGACAGTGGTATTGCCCTTATCGGCTTTAGTTATGATTAAATTTTCTTTCTCTACTTTATTACGGATGGATGACGTGATGAATAGATCTTGTTGTTTGTATGTAAATACAAGGTCAACATTAACAAAAAGTTTCCCATTCAGCCTGACTGCAAAATATTCAAAACTAACTAAAACTTTAACTTTTTCAATGCATAGTGAAACATAATTGAGGCAAATCAAAATGTTTCTAATTATATTTAAAGAATAAAATTGTTTGTTATTTTGTTAGTTTAATTTCATATTTTCCACTAATGGTTTTCAAATATAACTTAATTAAATTAATTATATTGCTTATAGAAATTATAGAATAGAAACATCAGATTAATTGTTTTAGCAAAAGTTAAAATTTTTTAAAGTGTATCTCTAGAGTACGTACATGCTAGAACCGACTGTGCTTGACATTATTCTGTCCTGACATAAAGATTCATTGTTTAAGCATTCATACAAATCATTTTCCAACACATGTACGTGGTACGTTTTATGGAAATTTGTAATTTACATGTAAAATGTCTTTTGAGACAGGGCTTGTGGTTTTGAATCATAAAACACAGAATACATAATACAAGCAAACAATGCATCTATTTACTGAACACTTTTGTTCTATTTTTGAATAGATTTGCATATTTGATTTTTCACTACAGATTTGATTTATTACATAATAATTTTCATAATATTACTCGAGCTTATATATTTTGGAAGTCACATTTCCATATAAAGTACTCCATTTACTTACTACTATTTATACTGAAACATAGACTAAGAATCGTTTTAAAGTAATATTATCAATATTTAGTTTTAATCCCAAATATTATTTTAAGTAATACAGTAAGACCTCGATAATCCGGCACGTTCGGGGATCCGGTGATGCTGGATTATCAAGGTCTTCCTTTAAAATGGTTTAAACACGAATTAAACTATAAATGAACGCACACGTACTATATAGTATATACATATACATTATTATTATTGGGTTGTTAAAGAGTTGTTACAACACACAAACAAAAACATGGAAAAAAAAAAAAAAACGTAAATTACACGTTGAAACTACGTAACAATAACTGCGTAGAGAGATTGTCGCTAACTGATGGGCTTCAGGTAGGGACGGCTCTATTCCCCTTGTTGTTGGCTTCCATTAGTCAGTACGGGGTAGGGGTTTGCTATTTTACTCCAGCCTGTCACAAATTCTTCTAACCCCTTTCTTTTCCAAACCGTGCAAAGTGGTTTTAAATCGAACAATTATTTATAAGAAATTCAATGTATCTTTTTCCAAAGACTTCAATTTGTTCAAAAAATCTTCATTAAGTGGAATACGTTCAACAAAATACTGTCGGCATCAAAAGTGTTAAACGGCCCCTTTAACTGGGAACGTTTTTTTTAAAGGACAACGAGAGCACATTGTTTTGAATCGGTTCGATTTTTAGGAGAAATGTTGATTGAATTGTTTGTTTGGGACAAGTTTATTGAGCAGTACATTATTACACACTGTTTTTGGTGGATGCGGAGCCAACAGACAGTGTAGACCGGACCTAAATCACTCAATAATTACAAAAACTGCCATTTTTAATGAGTGCCAATTTTCAAGATGATGGATGCCGAACTATCGGGTCTGCCTGACTATCGAGTGATGGATTGTCGAGGTCTTACTGTATTTAATTTCAACCAAATGACTAAAATATAATACTTACTAAACACTAATTAGTATGTTACACTTATTTTATTAAATACTAATGGACTTGACATGCTTTTTTGGATACTTATAAGCTCACCCATAACACACATATGTATCAAGCATTATTTTTTATTTTAACAACTAAATATATCTATTTGCTTAATTAATTTAAGTACTGCACTTAAGTTTATTTTTTCTATAAAACATACATTAAATATTGTCCTCCATGTGATAGTCTTATGTGTTTACTTCGAAAGTTTATACAAATATAACCCAGAACATACTATTTATTAATGAAATTAGTTTTAATTAAAGGCTCACACTAAAATTTAATTTATTCATTTCAATAAATTATATCAAATAGATCTTAAATAAATATGAGCCTCTTAGTACTTAAACTACCTTCTTATAACTGTAGTATTGATTGTATAAAGACATTTGTAATCAATGTAAACTTGTTGAGCGATATAATATTTAAGGGCTTTGGAAGAAGTTTTAGTGCTTTGGGCAAAACTATGTGAAGAAGTTGCGTACCTACCCCACTTGGGGCCCGGGGCAGATTTATTTTTGAGGTCCCACCACCACCACTACCACCCACAAAATCTACGCACCCACAAATTTAGACTAGCGTCGCATATATGAGACGGCTGGTTTCTATCCACAGACTGCTGCCTCAAATGAGTGATTCCTGGTTTAACTGAAATAGACTGATGTTGCATATTTGTGGCAGTGTTATTAAACTGATAATTTTGAAGTACTGGTATATTTTAAAGACCTGATTTATTGGTATCGGTACGTAAGAAGGTCTGCCGCTCATATGTGGTGCTTGGTCTGTAACTTTGATGATTTTAACGTTAAGTTTTCATGAAAATTACCCCCTTTCTCATGCCACAAATTGTGATTGTTTTCCCGCCTTTTTATTTCGTGAGAATCTGAAGACTCAAAGTTCTCAGGAATCTTTCTCCTTCCTTTCTCACATAACAATAACATTCCTGGGAATTCTGATTTTCCGCCTTTCGATTTCAGTCTTAATTTTGATTGGTAGTGCAACTTTGGTCAAAACACTTTGTTTTACTAACACTTCAGAGTCTAACAAAAAAAACTTACTATGTTTCTTGACATATTGCGTGACATACCTTTTAGGTTGTTAAAAAGTATATCAACTCATTTGAACAAAATGATACTCATGGTCTGTGGCGAATGTCACAACTGTTGAGAGAGAGGTCTTGGCTTCATTTACATGCGTCCCTCGGAGCACAATATGCAAGGTCTATCCAAAGTCATCAGCCAACCAAAGAAACCTTAACTCCATCCAAGATTATTGCAGTCTATAATGTCTTGAAGCATCCTGTTTAAAAATTTAATGTGCATTCTTCCCATTCAATAGCTTGAGCTTCTTGAAACACTGAAGCCATGCCACGCTGCTTAAAGATGTTACAAACTGCAGCTGCATATTGAGAGGTAAGGCATATTGAACTATTCTACCTCAGTTGATCAAGGTAGCTGAGGAAATGAAGGTGATTGTGATATTGTTTTTAACCCTAACTGTGGCAGGAGCTACAGGAACCATTTAAAACAGATCAGGTTTTGATGAATTTAATTTTTAAATGTTTGCAATACTCAATTATTCAAAATCAGAGTATGATATTGATACACAAAATCAAGTATTTTTTTGTAATGCTTATAAGAAAACTTTACCCCTAAGCAGAAAATTAAAATTCCATTTTCTTCTCATGAAGCAAATTTCTACTAAATGCGTTTAACCAGAGAAAATTTAATAATCACGCCTACAACAAATGTTATGACTTCCTATGAAGCTAGATAGCAAAATTTTACACATTTGTTTGATTAGTGATAAATATATAAATAATCCCACTTAAATTTTGATTAAATGTGTTTTAATTACTGTCTTATTTGTGGTTCCATTCTTTATTTAAAATCCTGCTCCTGGTCCTGGTTTTTATTTCACTTGGAATTTAGTTAACTAAACTGTCCCTTGCATAGGTGTTGTAAATAAAGTATTACAAATGTTAAACTTAAGAATAATATACATTTTTGCTTTTTTAAGACATTTTCCAGTTTCTATAAACGCAACTGGTTTGATAAATATTAATTTCATAATTTATTTTCAAATATAATTTGCAATGTGCCAACAATGAAACTAAATAAAAATGTATTTGTGGACATTGTTTTGTTTAAATGTCTTTTATTATTATTAGCTAAAAGATAATTTTTAGAAAGATGCGGTTTTTTGCATTATGGTAGGGTACATTAAGGGCTACAAATAAGCCAAATTTTATCAAAATCGTTAGAGCGGTTTTTTTATAAAAAATAACTGATTGGCCAAGAAGTGGGTTGTTTTACAAAACCTTTTTTTGTGCATCTGTACAGGCCTAATTGACGTGTTTGGTGCAAATTTGTTCGAAATCAATCGAATAGTTTTCTCTCTAGCTTTGTAAACATACAGACATACATACAGACAGATAGACATTTTGTGAAAACCACTTTTTGGACTCAGGATGTCCCAAAATGGATATTTCCACAAAATCTCAACATAGATTTATTTTGCAATCACTATACCGGTACTTTCTCTATACTATAGTGTAGTGAGAAAGTAATATTTGTAGACATTGTTTTGTTTAAACGAGTTTCATACATAGTCTCTAATAGCAAGATGTTATTTTAAGACAGTAAATCTCAACATTTGTCTTCAAATTAGGGTAGTCATTGTATTGATGATTAAAATAAACACTAATTTAAAAACATGTTTTTGATTTGTAAAAGTTTGTGATCAATAATACTATTCATTTGACTCTCAATAATTTCGTCTAGAATTCTGTACTGAAGAGTTTCTTTGATTTGTTTTACGTTTATGCATGGTACTACAAAACAACTATAAGTTATGCTATTCACCATTTGTCAATAATAGTGATTGAAAAAAATTTACGTTTATTACAAAATTCTCGCTTAACATCCTTCAAATTAAATAATGAAATATGTATTCTGATCTTTTCCTGGAGAAAAGTAAATACATACATTGTATAGTTCTAATTGAATGTTTCAAATGAGCCCTTTCCATATCATAATTTACTAAATTATGCCAAGACCAGTAATATAATCAATTATAAACTTTTGTTCTATAAATCAAACTTTCTTGTCGCCACTCTCATCCAAGAAAATTAATTTGCAGTCCTAAATACGACAACCACTTTTGTCTTCTAATTTGCGTGTTTTGATTTATGTTAGTACATAATACACTAGATCCACATTTCCCTACATAACACAATCATTATATCATTTTTCGTAGGTTATTTTGGAAATTGTTTCTCTGTTTGATTTTCTTTTCTTTGATAAATGTATTTATTCTATTTGTGATCTCTCATTTTTTGTACTTTGCCTCAAAATTGAAACAACAAAACAACTAGACTTCATGAATTCAATTCGATATTTATCATATTTAGTCATTGCCTTTTTTCTAGAAAATAGTTTTGAACAACAAATTTTGGTACTTAAAAGAACAACGATTTTTTATTTGCATAGCCACCATTTAAATAATTTGCACAACATGGGTTTCTCCATCATATTAAGTGGCAATTAACTTTCTCCGAATTAACTTGGTAGTCATTTTATATCTTAAAGATTTATCAGAATTGTAGCTTGTCAGAAATATTGTTTATTAAAATAAATCGGTTTTAGTGATAAAAAGGAACGAAAGAAATGTTTTAAAAATATCGTTCACCATACTCAGGAAAATAGCATGCTCTATAAGTACATAAATTCGGTAGTTTTTTTAAAGGGTGAAACTATTTTATAATGCAGAGAAGATAAGCTGAAATCATTACTAAATTAAAATAAAGACGTACGTCCTGCCACGCACAACCTCTCTCCACCAATTTATATGCCAAACCCTATCCACACCTATGCAAACCTATCCAAACCCTATTATAAATTTATGCTTCACACGCACAAACACTGTCCACACCTTTCATTTACCTTTTTTCTTTAATTTAATCAATTGTTTTTCATCAAGTAACACCTAACTGGGTTTTAGGCCTTATTTGATGTTTTGTTATTCCTACTATCCCATTTTAACAATTTGAGAGGTTTTGCGATGACAAGAAAAGGAAAATCTTTTATTTTACAGTTCTTATGAACTTAATTTAAATTTACCTGGGCCTTTTTGTCCTTTTTTGCAACTCTTAAGTACACTAGCTCAATTATGACTCTACTCCTGGGTTACCCTTTGGAGTTAAAGTTTGTGTGATCGGTGGCTAGCTTACCTGTTAACCTTCTTACTTCTAGAGCACTTTAGGAATTTAGGATATAAAATTTTTATTTGTAAATAATGTAGTTTAGATTAGAAAAAAACAAAAATTATTTATTTACTCAAAAACCCATATTAACTTTGAATTCAACGGTGTTTTCAAACAAAATACAATTTAATTATAAATTTGGATAATATTACAAATATATTACATTCGTCTATTAGCCATTGTGAGTAATGAATTTAAATAAATTTGCTTTAATTTAAAATCCCCTGAATTTAATTTATTTTACAAATATTTAGGTTTGAATTTGCAAATGGAAATTATTTTATTTATTTATGGAAAAACTTGATTGCCTGTTACTTACAGACACAAGATGTTCATTGTTGATTTTCTACTCCTCCTTAAGTGCGACTTCTCCTTAATTCCTCCTCGATTCCAGATTGGTGGTGGTTCCCTCTTCTTAAAGCTGTCTTCTCCTCGACTGCTTCGACAATGATAACTCCTTTTCTTTAAAGGTGTTTTCTCTTTAATTCTTTGTGTCTTTCTTAAGACAAGCCTTCTTCTTATTGTTTCTTCTCAAGCTGAATTTACGGCCCGCTATCTACCGACTGGAGTTAGAAAAGACGAACACTGAATCTTCCACGTATCTCTTCGCTATTCCTTAAGCTATGTGGTGTGCAAGCCATGCTGATCGTTCCTAAACTAACGCTAGAAACTTCCTTTAGTAACCTCCCTGGGTGGTTTCCCAGTCAAACAAGTCTCTTTTAATACATTTATAAGAAATTCTTATTTCTTAAGTTATAAATACATTTCTTGCGTCTAATATATTTGTTGAATTATTTCATGAATTTTGGTGCAGTTAAGTTCTCTTAATTAGGCCTTGTTTAATTGATTTCGGCTTATTTCTGTTTCTACATTCGCTGTGGTTAGACTCGAGAAGTCATTCCTATGACATCATGTCCTCTCTCGGTCCACTACGTTGACTCGCCTGTCTGAACTGGTCTGTTGCTAAATTCTGTATTGTTTTTAACCAAAACTACATAACTTTTTTGTCTGTGGCTTGATTTCGAATTTGAAAGTTTTGAATGACTCGTGATCATTTTCTGACTCCTACCTCGTTCGAATGCAAGGTCTCTAAAAAGGAAAGGTTACCTCATTCGGGAAATATCAAAAAAAGTGGAGTGGGGGCTGTGACGTAGTTGTTAGTATACCTAGACAGTGATCAAAGCTATCAAAGCTCTGTCGTTTACGTTTATACGCGTTAAATTAGTGTATATAAAGTGTTTTAGAAGTGTAGATAGAAGAAATATATTATTTAGGCCTACAATGGATAGAAAATCAATTAATAAACCTGAAGGTGGTTCCATTTGTGTGGTTGCAACTTGCAAATATTATTATGCAAAAGCAAAACTAGAAGGAAGAACTGATATATCATTTCACAGGTAGGCCTAGATATTTTTTGTTTCTATTGTAATAGTAAATAATATAATACCACTTACTCATATAAAATGTTATTATAATTTTCTTTTGTCTTAATATTTTGATTTAAAAGTAGTTTCTGTGGCTATCTTTTGCATTAAAATTGTAGAAAATAACTTTTTGTTCAGTATGCCCACCTGGTGACTTGAAGCTTATTAAACCCCATGAACTTCCCACACAAAGCGTGTTAAAAAAAACAAACAAATATACTAATATATTTTATTTACAGTTGATGCAAGGAATGTTAAATATAGGCCTACATATTCAATAAAAATACTGCCACCCAATTAAATAAACTCCATACAATTTATATGTAGACTATCATAGAGAGATACATTTTTTTAGAATGCTATTTTATTAATTCTGATATATTTATCTTTTGCTTGTTATTTACAAATTATTTGTGTTATTCACAAATTAATAATGTTTACAAAAACAATCAAAATAATTATGCTACCAAAACAAAACATGTATACAAATTGGTGTGTAACCAATTCCTAGTAATCGGGATTTGTTCAATAGAATTTTATTTAATTTTATTTTATTTTAGCAATTCAAAAAATATTTCTTACAAAATTACTTACAAGTACAAGTAATTACGTTCTTTACCGACACAAAAAGAAGTAATTACGAGGATCCCCCCAAACCCCCCTAAAATTTCGAATTTTTTCAAACCCTTTCTTAGGGAGCACCTATGGCCCTAGAGGAAGCTACATACCAAATTTCATTCCAATCCATTCGGTAGTTTTGAAGAAGTCGTTTTTTAATAACTTTGATCCCCCAAACCCCCCCTAAAATTTCAAATTTTTTCAAACCCTTTCTTGGTGATCACCTATGGCATTAGAAGAAGCTACATACCAAATTTCATTCCAATCCGTTCAATAGTTTTGAAGAAGTCATTTTTTAATAACTTTGATCCCCCAAACCCCCCCTAAAATTTCGATTTTTTTCAAACCGTTTCTTAGTGAGCACCTATGGCCCTAGAGGAAGCTACATACCAAATTTCATTCAAATCTGTTTGGTAGTTTTTGAGAAATCGTGATGAGTGAGTCAGTGGGTTTTGGCTTTTATATATATAGATTAAAATGTATTATCGTGATTGCATTTTTTTCTTTTTTATTATGTAAAAAATATTAAATACAATTTTAATGACTGCTTTTTAGTTATATGATTTAAAATGTATTACCAAGATAGCTTTTTATTTTAAATTTTAGTCAGTAAAAATATAAATTAAAATTTGTATGATTATACTTTTGTTATTATTGTAAATTGCAAATTAATGACATAAACATAATGTTTTTGAAAAGGTTAAGATATATTCTTACAATTACAAATGTTGAAATGTGTAACTTAAGTATCATTTAAAAAAACTGCAACCCCAAAAATAGTTTAATACATCTATTTTAAAAAAAATGAGGTGATTTGTACGACGAAACATACATCTTTCATGGTAGCGCGGTGTTTTTATACTATAGATGACGTCACTGGACAGGGAACGGGTCGAGGGGTTTGAGTTTGTTTACATGACTATGAGGTAACCTTTCCTTTCTAGAGACCTTGGTTCGAATGGTGTTTCTGCTCCTAATATTTCTCTACTTATTCGCTTCGAAAGTTTATGCTTTTAATTTCAAATTTATTTTTTGCAAATTTGAAAATTTTGAATTTTTTTGTTCTTATTTTCTTTACCTGGTCTTGAAACACACTAAACTGGTTTTGGATGTTTGGTAACTTGATTAGTTCCTGAGATATGTTCGCTTTTGTTTGTTCTAATTACTCGCTTTTGTTTCTAATTTTCCATTTCCCCTTTTTAAGTTATTTTCATTTCTCACATGGCTTTACAATACATTACATACCACCTTGTACATAATCTATCGATTTACTCCCGTTTTTCACTTTACTTTACTTACCTTTATTTTAATTAATAAAGTTTTCTGTTAATTTATTTTATTTCACTAAAACTATTTATTATTTTTTAATGAAACTTGGCTTAATTAACCCTGGAATACTACCGTCTATCATTATACCACCATTACTACCTATACGCAAATTTTACGTACAATTAGTTTTTTTTTTTTTTTTAATCAAAGTATTAAAAATTATTTTTGTGTAAAAAAAGGGAGAAAAGTCCACTTTAGAGCACGAATATTTTAATTTTATATCTATTTTATAAAAAGCTGTTTTTTGTGAGATAAAAGGAAAAGTAAATATTTTATATTTACAAATATTTATTATTCCAATATTAAAAATGTTAACTATTTGTTGTATGAAACTAGAAAATAAAATAAAATGCTATTTATATACTAACAATGAGCTTAAAACTACCTGATCAGTTTTGCAAATCTAACTGAGTAAAAATTTCAAAGTCAAAAAACATTTGATTTTTTAGTTCATAGATAACCTTAGGCACAATCAGGGCACTTCTTCTCTTGGTGTTCTCCACATATTGCTTGTCTACATGAACAGTAGGTTGTAGTCATCCTCTTCTTTTTATAATCACAGAAAGCGCAGTACTTCCTTGGTCCTTGATGGTTGACAGCAACTTTATCGGCTCTTTCTGGCAGTCCAACAACTTTGTTAATGCATTTTCTCAAATCTACTGATAAGTTACGGTGGACTAATCTCGATCGCTGGGTACTTTCTACCAGTTTTTCGTGCAGAAGTAGCATAAAGTTTAATCTTGAAAGTGTGTCAGATGAAGACTTCCCACTACGGATACTTTTGTGCACATATATCACATAGGCGTTTACTGATGCTAGGTTGATCATATTATAGAAGAAACAAAGTGGCCATCTCTTTGTCTTTCTACCACAGTTCATGGATTGGCACATTTGGTCAAGAGTATCTACATTTCCTTTGGTTGAATTATAAGTCATTATGACCTCAGGTTTTCCAGTCTGCTGATTGACAATCGAACCTGGATGCATGGTAGATATTAGTGTCACTGTTTTGTTTGCTTTTGGTTTGTATGATACAGCTGTTATTTCATTATGACATAAAAACATACTGCTACCAACAGCACGATCATTGTACTTAGGATCCTTAAATTCAGCTGGCAGCTCTCGTTTATTTTTCTTTATTGTACCGGTCATTGTAATCTTGCTTTCTTCAAGCAGACGTTCGGCAAGACGAATACTGGTAAACCAGTTATCCATTATGATGTTCCTATTTGTCCCAGATATGGTTGGAGCAACTAACTTTTCTACAAATTCATCTGCTACAGGTTTTTCAGTAGGATTTGACCTTTTTCCTAAGTATGGAATGGCATTGACCATATACTTTGTGCTGTTGTCGCACATCATCACTATTTTAATGCCATACTTATTTGGCTTGCTGGGGATATACATTTTGAAAGGACATCTGCCCCTAAATCCTATCAGTTGTTCATCGATTGTGACGTACGAACTAGGCTTATAATGTAGAATACAGTTTTCAATAAACATTTCCCATATTTCACTTATTGCAGCTAGCTTAGTTTTCTTCTTACGCTCATCTCTTGTATTTTCATTGTCAAATCTCAAACAATCCAAAATAAAATTAAATCTTCGTTCCGTCATGGTAGTTCTGTACCTGTCACCACAATAGTTAGAATCAAACAGTAACTTGATTGGAAGGTGATTGTCTTTCAACGCAGCTGATAAAACAAGCAATCCAAATACAGCCTCAAGTTCTTCTTGATCAACATTTCGAATGGCGTTATGATTTGGGTCTTTATATTTTGTCCTTTTAAGAGAAATTTCTTCATTGGTGTGAATAACGATTTTTCCATGATATTTTGAGAGAAAAACAGTTTAAAACATTCAGGTGGATTCGAGGAAAGACGAGCAGTTGCGGTCGGGCCTGGAGCAATATGAACTATATTTCTGGCAGGATATTTTCCTTTATTTTCTACAAATTTTGTTTCCCAAATAAAATTGTAATTCCCCGTCATAGTTTCGGTCTGAGGTACACACACTATAGGCCTAAAATTAACTTTATCATCGTTTACAAGTGCATTATCTCTTTCCGGAATAGATTGTTTACCTTTTGATTTGTTTGATGTACTAGCCTTTCCCACATCTTGTTGTATCTTTCTTTTCTTCTTAGGCTGATTGCATGTTTCCTTATTTTCTACTTCTGATATAGACATAATAATTTCGTCATCGTCATCTGAAACTTCATTTTCAACAGGAACGTACTCCGGATCAGCATCGCTGTCGTATTCTTCTTCGTCAAATTCCACATTATCTTCATCACTAAAATCCTCTACGAGCAAACCAAGAATAACGTCATCCTCAACAGTTCTTCGGTCATCCATTTCTTTATAAATTTTTGAGTAAAATTAACATAAAACAATCACCTTAAAACTCTAACAATATTGTTTAAAATGTGCAGTATAACTATTACTACGTAAAATTATGTCTGAAGTTTTTCAGCGATCACTACCGATACGTAAAGTTTACGTCCGAACAAAATATAAAGGAGAAAACTGGATATAAAACTATCACAAAAGAAACCTTACACAATGCCGATCTATAGCCTACTGACTGGTTAACGCACTGCAAGGCGGGCGACTGTCTGCAGTGGTGGGGGTAGAAGGGAGGTAGTTAAAAATGGCGCTCACACGTAAAATTTACGTACGGTAGTGTTCCAGGGCTATGCATCATTATTTGTTATAATCATTTCTAATTTTCATTGTTTAGTAATTATCTTTTACACTTTTACGTTACTGGTTTTTTTAAGCCCAAGAATAACTTTAAAATCTCATTTTTGGTTATAAATTTTTATAAATCTGAAATTATTTTTATTCCGTCTTTATTAACTCTTCTTGCTTTACAGATGACTCTACTTAGCTTTTTGTTTCAATTAAAATCTTAAAAGTTTTCCTTTTTCTCTCTTACATTTATGCTTATAACTTCTAAAGAAATTATCTGATTGATACTATTTTAGTGGCTTTTTATATATCTCATTCTCCTCTTTATCTCTAGCTAAATTTAACAAAAATAATTTTATATTTTAACATTTTAACATGTAAGCAATGCTAAAAAGAGTAAACGGACATTAAACACATTAAACAGTAAACACATTAAGAGTAAACGGACAACTTTGTGCCAGTCTGGACAGGACTGTGCATGTTATATCCTCCACCTTTTTGGTTGGTTCTTGTCTCTAACGATTACGTCATACCCCGACATGAATTCAACTAACTTTATTTGGTTACTTTCAAAATAAACTCTTAAAAAACTCAATTTTAACTTTAAAATGATTTTTTTAACTTTCTCATTCTTAATTTTGACTAATTTTAACCCCCTCTTTACTCTTATTAATTAACGAGCTTCCTCTAATTACTTTTAATTAATTCCACTAATTGTTGCCATTGTAAAAGGCCAATTAGCCGTTGCAGTCCTAATTTGATAGGAAAATGTAAAAAAAAGATAATTATAATGTTGAGACTGAAACTTGTACGGGTATTTGTCGCTGATAATAAATAACTCGCTTGAAATTATATTTATGCAACTTAGTCTCTCGTAAATTAGCCTTCATTGGTCAGAGATATAGGGGAGTTTTTACACTTTGACACACAGTATGGTAAATAAAGAAGTCAATATTACAGTTTAGAGTATACTATATTAAGTGAGCATTAGGTGTTTTTGTTCTTTAAGTTTACATAGGCTACACTCCGAAAAATGTTAATTCATTAAGTTTGTTTTTGGAATAAATTCGACATTGTTTATACCTTATGTAGCAAGAAATATAAACTGCTTTGAATTCAATAAATTAAGACAAATTCTCAACTATGTAGGCTATAGTAGTATGTATAAGGTCATACGTTTTGGTTAAGTTTGTAAACTCAACAACTCATGATGTGGTCTGTGTATGTAGCCTATACAACAAGTACCAATAAAAGAATATAAATAGTGGCTACGTTATGTGGTCATTGTCATGTTACAAGTAAGCATAGACTCCATTCAAAATTAACTTATGATAGCGCAGCGTTTCATTTAACTTGCTTTGCAAAAAAAATAAATCGTATAAAATGCCCCAAATTGATCAGGTAATTTACTTTGTAAATCAGGTACCGGTAAATTTGATCAAGTAATTTATTTTATTTACACTTAAAAAATAATAAATAAAAGATAAGAAAATAAATACATATTACAATATAAAACATAGAGAGTTTAAAAGTATTTTGTATAGAGCAAATAGAATTCAAACCTTAAAATTATAAATCTTTTAAGTTAGGGCAAAAGAACTTATGTCAGAAATTGTTAGCGAATTGTTTTTGTACGAATAACATATATATATTGTTTGTGATTTCAATGGTTATGCGGTCAAACTTCAATGGTAAAGAAGTCGAAGTTAAAAAAAAAACAAATTTTCGTAGTTTTTTTTTAATAAATAAATATAAATTCATATATACATATATAAATATCTTATTAACATTATGCAAAACATCCCAAGGCGGAGACCAGGTAACTAGTCATATCCCGTCAGCTTGGTAGCGAGAAAACCACCGGTTGCTTTATTTCCGCCCTCCTACCCTCAAACCGCTTTTATAATATGAAAAGTTACCTGGTCTAGCCGAGATCGAACCCAGTATCTTCTGATCAGAAAGATTCCACGCTATCCACTCAGCTATGGCTTGTCGAGAAGAACTGAGAACAAAACATCACTTGAATTACGTGCTACCATATTGCCTATATCGGCCCTTCTCTTCTCGCGTATAATGTATACTGCAATGCAAGCCATGAGTTTGTCAAAACTTTGAGTGCTTCTCCTGTATCGTTAACAATTTCTGACTTAAGCCCTTTTGCCCTAACTTAAAAGAGATAATATGTGAGCTAGAAATCACTATATTTGCTAAACTCGAATGAACAAATAAATATAAAATTACAATTACTTTGAATATAATAGAAGTTTAATTCTAACGTTAAAAGCTATTATTGCGGAATAAACAAAATAAAAAATCAACAGATAAATAAGAATAGAAAAAAATGTAAAATGCTAACAACGTAATTGAGTATCAAAGTACATATACCGCATTGTACAAGTAGAAAAGAATACATAGATCGAACTGATTTCAGAAAAAAGGGAAATACTAAGTCAGAGAAAGCGTAAGGCCAATGGGAAGAATCATTAATCTTTATTGAAGATTTAAAACAAAAGTTTTTGAGGAGTTTTAAGGGATTTATAAGAAAGGACAAGTTTTAAAGAACACTGAAAGTGATTCATCATCTCTTTAATCATCTGAAAAACACGTTTCTAAACCATGTCGTAGAAAGAAGTCATTTAATAAGTTTTGGTAAATACTTTATACTATATGCCTCTTTGTTAAAATTATAATATTATTACTTAGAGGTTTCTGTAGCGAGTAAAGATTTGTTTTTAAATACATGGTAATTGCTACTTAGTGTTAAATCAAACAAATTGTGAGGTAAAAGTAAAATATTATTTTATCATGATGCTAAATTGTGAACTAAGTACATACATGAAATAAAACTGATCGTGTTTGACCAGTTATGAAATAGTAAAAAATAACAGAAGATGTTTGAGGGTACATCAAATTCATCGTGACAGTAGTTTAGCGTAAATATATTGCTGATAGCTTCCATCCTGAACGCCTTTTCACACCGCGGTCATACTATGTCACGTGACAGATGTGCAGTTCACACCGCCACAGATGTCTGTCAGGTATTGCGACTTCGTTTCAGCTCTGTTAAGTCAGTTAGGTTGCTGTCTACAGCCCCGTTCCCACGGCCAGTGTGTTCGCAGACGATAGCGGATAGCGTGTCGCCTGTGTCTCATCGGACAGGACCATTCCGACGGCCCGTGACCTGTGAAGGCGGCGCGGCTAGAACGACCTGTAGTGGCCTGGCAGGGCGACCAGCACTCCTACATTGATGTCATTCGCTATTCGAACAGGCGTGAGTGTATGTTTTAATAAAATTATGAGTGAGTTGGATAGTGATGAAATAGTTGCGTGTGCCGCAGCATGTTATGTGGCTTTCAGTGGAGAATATCTAAAAAATGTTGGGAAGAGAAAGAGGCGCTGGTGGATGGATTCATATAACAAAAGTCGTAAAATGTAAGTATTGTCTATGCTACCATTACCAATAGCTATATCTTTAAAGTGTGTAAGTGATTAGCAACATTATTTTGGAAACACACTTAATTTTGTTTTGCCATTTTAGACTAAAAATTCACGTTTTTTTCAGATATAATGGTAGTGACATGCTAACTGATTTAACCAAAGAGCCATCATTACGATTTCAAAATTTTTGCAGAATGTCTGCCAGTGACTTTGAATATTTACTAATATTGTAGAACTTTTTTTAACTTTTGAGGACAACTTCCTAAACGTTGACATTAAGTTTTCCTTCTTTCGTTTTAAATCCTTCAACGAACACTCAATGCTAATTTGCGCCTGAATGCGCTTCCACGCATCGTAAACTTGGTTCCTATCCCTATGGTTCTCATTTAGGGGGTTCCAAATTGCGGGTTCAGCCTCATAAAGATCTAAAAACTCAATAATGACCTCGTTTGTCCACTCCATTGCTAACGTTGTGACGGACTCAGCTTGTCTGAGGAAACTCTCGCCTAGTCTGGAATCTATCAGGTCGTGGGAACGATGCCTCGGACCAGACTTGCCCGCCTCAACTCCGACCACAGGCCTTTGTAGTGCCGCCTTTTTTCCCATTTTGTATGGGACCTGTTCAGGCAGCCCCGGACGGCCTGTCCGTACGTCAGGCGTACACAGGAAATCTGTTCCCACGACCTGTTATCTGGTTGACGGCAGACGAGGCCTTACAGACGGCAGGCCGTGGGAACGGGGCTTACGGTTGAAACAGGTAAAAACACGACAAGTGGTTTGTGGTGCGACAGCGCGTTTACTAAAAATGTGCCTTGGTTGGATGACATCGATAGTAGTTCGAGTAGTGATGAGGGACTCATGCTGTTGTACTCGGTTACAAACCGAACGCACTGGGTACTTCCCATCAATCAGAGACGGGAACAGTGCGGTGAGTGTCATCATCTGATGGAGGACTTGAAGGACATGCTATGTCATTTAAATGGCTGTCTCTGTATTCCTCCAAATCTACATTCCAGCAATGGACTGGTTCTGACAAATTCGATTAACTGCTCCATAACAAATAACGAAAAACTAGTAATACAGCAACTTGCAACGAGTTAACGAAATTTCGCGACAGAGTGTGGTCATGTGCGTGTTGGGGTAGTGGGCCAGTGCGCATGCACGTGGCCACAGACGTCGATAGGTGTTTGAAAAGATCGCTATCGGAACAATCCTGCAGATTCGTCTGTCGGCGTCTGTAGCGTCTCTGGGGCTCTGCAAGGTCGGCGTGAATGGCACCATTTGAAACTATGGAAATAGATCTTTTGAAAAATCTGTCACATGACGTCTGTCAGTGTGACCGCGGTGTGAAAAGGCCTTGAGACATGGCAGTACGTAGCAACGAATGCATAAAAATGGCCTATTTTACTTGTAATCTTATTCACATTTTTTATGACGCAAGAGTGATATAGAAACGAAAGTACAATATATTACGTTAGCCCTGTATCATTGCTATTCATTCGTAAATAATGAATTGGTTAGTTTCCAAAGTGTTTATTTGATTTATTTGTTTAAACAATAAACGTTTTTTTGCAATTTTATAACTAAAGAAAGTCCTTCCAAGTGCATAAATCTTGTGCGAGGGAATGGTTCAGCTTAGAGGCCTGCAGAAAAGTAGGATCATCAATTACTTTCATATGACTGATATTTGTTATAATTTTACTAAAGTTTAAGTTAAACTTCCATAAAAAAAATACGCACACTCTAAAACCCCATGAATGACATCTTGGCGCAACATAGTCTCCCAAATATTACTGTATATATGCAGGGCTATAGAATACAAGGGCTGGTCCACTTCTTTGATGTTGACGCTCGCCGACTGTTCCAACTTTCCTTTTGCCCCCACTCCTATGTGACGTCACTCTGGTACCATGACACGCCGTGTAAGCACGGTTCGCCTTAGCTCTCACGTGTTATTTGATATAACGTTGCAGATGATAATTCTTTAAAAAATTATGTAATACACAGAACCACCTAAATTATATGTTTACCAAATTTGGTTAATATTGAGTAATTATTTTCAGTACAAGTGTTTAAAGAAGGTATATAATTGAGCGAGATTTTCGCCTTTTGACGCATATTTAAGGCTAATTTTCTCGAAGAGGCATTCCATGAATTTATTTAAAAAGTTATACAATACCTAAATTATATGTTTAGCAAGTTTGGTGAATATTGAGCAATTATTTTGCTCAGTACACGTTTTTAAAGAAGGTATATAATTCAGCAAGATTTTCGCCTTTTGACGCATATTTAAGGCTAATTTTTTCGAAGAGGCATTTCACGAATTTCTTTAAAAAATTATACAAAACACACACAATCACCTAAGTTGTTTAGCGAATTTGGTTAATATTGAGCAATTATTTTTTTCAGTACAAGTGTTTAAAGGAAGTAGTTAATTCCGCGAGATTTTCACATTTTGGTGCACATTCAAGGCTAATTTTCTCGAAGAATCATTCCATGAATTTCTTTAAAAAGTTATACAATACCTAAATTATATGTATAGCAAGTTTGGTGAATATTGAGCAACTATTTTGCTCAGTACACGCTTTTAAAGAAGGTATATAATTCCGCGAGATTTTCGCCCTTTGACGCATATTCAATGCTAATTTTCTCGAAGAGGCATTCCATGAATTTCTTAAAAAAATATACAATACACACAATTACCTAAATTATATGTTTAGCAAGGTATTTATTTATTTAATGTTACGTTGCAGACGAGATTACTTTATGAAATGTTACCAAGATTATCAAGTAGGCTAATATTGTCTGCAGCGTTACTTGAATATTCCAAGAAATATTTTTACTAACAAAATTCATTCAAACAAACAATCTTATAAATAATAATAAGATTTAAACTTAGAGTACCGGTAATTATTGATAACTCAAAATTTAAAAACAACAAATTTTAAGTAATTAGCTTCAAATTAAAATAAACATTAAAAAATATTATTTATTTAATGTAAGAGTTGCAAGCTAGATTACTTTATGTTAAAAAGTTACCAAGATCCTCAAGTCATTTCTTCTGCAGCTTTAAGTTAAAATGTTTAAAAAAATTCTTTACTAGCAAAATGCACTTAAGATTGTCAGAATAATTAGATATAAATATATAATATACAAATAATTATAATCAAATTTAAGCCTAGAGTAATAAAATTATTGATGACAAAAATAAAACATAATTTTAAGTTAAACTTCTAGACTAAATTAAATTGCTCAGTATCAATTTAAAATTAAATACTGTAGTTGAATTGTTTAAATTCAACTATTAAATTAACTATTCCCTAAGGCCTAGAGAAGGAAAATTTTTATAAAGCAGTTTTTTCTAAATATTTTATTTCAGCAGTAATTATTATGTCATGTGCATATCTGCATATAAGCTACTCATTATGTGTAAGTATTTATAACTTTTATGTGTTTTATTTTATAAGTATTAAACTGCAGTATGACATTCAAGTTTGGTGGTTTATTATAATAAATAGAACTATTTTCAATAATGTAGCACATTATGTTCAATTTCGTATTTAGTTTTCAGAAATGTTTCAGAGAATCAAATTAAAAGTATGCTAACATTAGTACACTACATCGGTTTATTACCTACGAATTAGTTATTTTATTGTAACACTGTCTTCTGCTTATATCTTTAGACTAATTATTGTTTACAGTCTATTTATTGCTTTGTGTAGTGTCAATACTAAAACTAAAGAAGAGCGCATCATAAAAATGTTACAGCTTTGCTAAGAAATTGAAATTATTGTAGCAGAAATACGTATAAGAAGCGTTAGGAATGGAGCAGGTGTTACCACCGTGACGTCATCACAGAGGCAGTGGCGGGAACGCTTTCCTTGGCGGACTGGTCCAGCCCTTGTATTCTATAGCCCTGGTATATATGTAAGTAACTTTAAATCTATAACCAATTACATTGATTTCTATCAGAACACAGATTTGATAACCTTCTAAAAATACCCTCTATTATATTCTATAACACATTTTTACTTTTGACAAAAAACATAAATATAATAACTTTTCCTTGATCTGTTTGGAATTTTGTTAAATAAATCTTTTAGCATATAAAAGGAATTTTCATGAAAGAAGTTTTCTTTAATTTTGCTACTCTCATTGTTTCTGACTGTGCTTGTATCGCCGAGTACGGACGAATATTGACGTATATATAATTTTATTACCACTACAATAAATAAATAAGAATTTTTCTCAAATAAAGTTAATTTCTGTTAAAACATAGATTTCATTAAAAATAATGTGTATGTAGCATTTTTAGGCATTAGGCCTTATAAATAGGGTCTAATGTCGCTTCAATCTATATATATAAAAGCGTAATACCACTCACTCACTCACTCATCACGATTTCTCAAAATCTACCGAACGGATTGAAATGAAATTTGGTATGTAGCTTCCTCTAGGGCCATAGGTGCTCACTAAGAAAGGGTTTGAAAATTTCTAAATTTTGGGGGGATCAAAGTTATTATAATATCACGATTTCTTCAAAACTAAAGAACGGATTGGAATGAAATTTGGTATGTAGCTTTCTCTAGGGCCATAGGTGATCACTAAGAAAGGGTATGAAAAATTTCGAAATTTTAGGAGGGGTTTGGGGGATCAAAGTTACTAAAATCATAATTTCAAATCTTTTATTATTTGACAATAGTGCTTTTATTATTTAAGATCTATATACATAAAAGCCAAATACCACTCACTGACTGAACACTTAAAAAAGAATACAATTACGTTAAAAAGACTGAAAATACCAACCATCACGGGCAACGCCGTACGGGTCAGCTAGTATGAGATATGGCTCAAAATTAATGGCTCACCCCATGCAATTATACCTACAGCTAACAAAGATTGAATGTAAGCGAAAAAATCTCCCTGACTCGATCCAAATTGAGTATATAGCTAATCTTTATGTAAATATGTAAATACATTTTCGATTTTCCCTTTGATGGAAATAATATGATCTGGCATTTAATCCTAATTTAAAATTACACAATAATCAGAGAAATTCTTATGCATCTTAATAGATGATAAACGATCATTCGTCCCAAAACATGGCAATGCAATTATTGGCATTTCTGTATTTAAGAGAAAGACGTTTTGATCAAACCACTGTTTTAAGTTTGCAATGCCACGAACCGATTTATAATAAAACGTATACAATTCTTTAAAGCAACATCGTCAGGGAAACTCAGCATTTTCCTATACTGCAGATATTAATTCTTGAAGTATTATTAATAAACATTTAATAAAAAGGAGAGGATATTAAGTATTTTAACGATTCACGGCATACATCATATCTTTGATATTAATTTCTGTTCCGCATAACCGCATAAACTGCCTCCAGTGAGGCAAATATAAAAACAGTCTTACGTTTTATCGCGAACACCATACTTGTTTAAATATCGTGCGACTGGTGGAGGACAGATAACTCTTCTTCCAAGTTTATAGTTTGTTTTTATTGGTAAACTTAATGTTTTAACAAAGGGTAATTCTTGGTTAAACTTCATTCACCTGATAGAGGATATATAGCACTTGTTTTATTTTTATAATGTGATTTTATCAATAAACATAATCATAATGTTTTAGTATAGAGTTATTTTGTTTAAATATCGTGGGGCTTATATATATAACACTTGTTTTATTTTGATAATGTGATTTTATTAATAAACATAGGTAATCATAATGTTGTAGTATAGAGTCTTTTTTGTTTAAATATCGTGTGGCTGATAGAGGATATATGTAACACTAACTTGTTTTATTTTTATAATGTGATTTTATCAATGAACATAATGTTTTAGTACAGAGTCATTCTATTGTTTAAATTCCTTGTGGGTGACAGAGGATATACAGTATATAAAACTTGATTATTTTGACAAAGTGATTTAATCAATAAACATAAACATAATGTTTTAGTATCGTGCAGTTCATAGAGGATATATATTACAAAGGTAAAATCTGCTGTGGTTTCTGGAATTTCTGGTTTTATAATTAATTCTGTCAAATAGGATTTATCTAGGCATACGGCGGTTTAGCATCATATGGAGGGCACAATCGAGTAGTTAAGACGAGAGGGGCGTTATCTGCTGAACTTGACTGTTGAACCCCGGCTTGATATAAATGGAAAAGTAACTTAGAAAAATATATCATAAGTTCCTAGGGGCTGCCAAAATCCAGGAATAGTTTGTATTGGGGTTTCTTCTGGAAACGTATTAAGCTGATCACGTATTTGTTTGCCGTGAGATTACCAAATCAAAATAGTATGTAATGCTAAAGATATTAGCACGTTTGAAACCTCGCCACGGCAGTCGATTTAAAGTTTTACCGTGACCGGTTAGCGTGATTAGGCCTAATCTATGATTTTAATGTGTTTTTTTAAAAAGTGTTTTAATATGTTTCGTGACGTGTTTTTGTGATTTTTGTTTTGTGTATTGACTTTAATGTATTTGACGACCTCATGAAGGGAATAATTATTTTTATTTATTTCTGTGATCTGAAGATGGGTACTTAGGTTACCCGAAACCTCGGTAGTCACAAAGTGATTTTAGGATTGGATAAGACAAAAAAGCAGATATTGTACCTATTTAATTTATTGATAAAATTTTCCAATCCGTGGGCTAACATGTTGATAATGTTTTAGTACAGAGTAATTCTTGTTTAAATATCATGCGGCTGATAGAGGATAATATAACACGGTCTTGCTTTATTTTTAATAATGTGATTTTATCAATAAACATAAACTTAATGTTTTAGTACAGAGTGCGGTTGGTCTAGCTTAAATATCATCCGGTTGGTCTAGGTCACATATATAACACTGGTATATTATTGTGTTTATTTTAAAGAAATTCACAACCTGTAGTGTTAAAAAATTGTGGTCTTGAGTTTCATAAATATTAAAAATTCATCTGGGACTCATAAGAGAGTCATGTAAATTGAAGGGAGGACTTTAATTGCAACGCGAAAGACAAACTGAGAAAGAATCCTTTGAGCACATGATGTTGATTATCCTACTTAGGCCTACTTCAGTCCAAACTAAAAGCAACCAAGGGTATAATTTGTGCTTACTATGTATCTTTACTTACAAACAAAAATTAATCATATTGAATATTTATATTCTTAAAATTTCCCACAAATATTTATATGATTCTAATACAATTTAGGAAACAAAATTAAAAAAAAGTGTTGAAGTGACTACAATGTCACAATGTCGCCATCTTAGTGATGCATTGAACAACAATAAACAAACTATAACTGATTATAGCTTACGTGTCTAGTATCATTTCTAGCTCAAAAACTAATTAGCTTATTTAAAATTTATCTAAATTATTGATTAGTCTAAGCGTGTTTAACCGAACTTTGTAACTTATGGTTTTAACAAGGTTTAACCAACCATTGAGCATAAACTTTCCTCTAATGAAATCTTTCTAGGAATTTATAAATTCAAAGTTGAGTATGTCATAGAATAATAATAAATAAATAAAACATATATATTTGGAATTTTTACAAAAGATTTAAAAACTAGGAAAACAATAGAATAAAATAAAACCACAACAGAATAATATTTCACGTGTTTGTTAAGTTTATATAATGTAATATGTATCTGAGTATATAATATGTTATTCTGTAGGACTGTAATGGTTTATTATATTAATATAACGTACAAAACAGAACAAGTGCTAAACAAGATGGTTGTGGCAGCTGGAGACTAATTATTTGTCCGTGTTTGTGTAAGTAGAATGAATTAGTCTGAATACTAATGAGTAACCATGGTTTGAATAACAATTTATTAGTTTATTTTACAAACACGTTTCTTGTAAACCAGAAGATTGTACTGTATTTGAAACATTCAATCGAGTTTGGTCATTACGCTATCTTGTTATTTAAAATAAACTTTAATCTTATTTATACGATAAAATCAAACCATTTGTGAATCACTAATGTTGTTAGTGTATCAACTAGTTAATTTAAAAAAGGTGTTTCTGATGTTGAATAAACTTGTTACTTATGTTTTGCACGCCTGGGTGTTGCTATGTTACTTATTTTTTTCTTTTTAAGTTTGACTGAGCTGTAATTAAACACAACGTTTTTATTAAATCTAAAGTTTATTTGCTTTTTATGGCTTAACACTTAAACGTAAACCAAAACAGTAAATGGCAAAGTGTTAGCAATTTTCACGTCAGCATGAGTCTACAACGGTTTTGTTACAATAATAAGTTTTATTTAGTTTACGTGATATAAATATATGAAATACTGCTGTTTAACAGTGAGATCAAAATTACCGCAGGATATAAAAGTAAGTCTGTAAATATGTTTGTAATTTACATTTTCTTGTATAGTAAACAAATTCCGAATCCTATTATGGTAAGTAAAAGTGCGTTCAGAAACTTACATCGTTTTAAAACTTTAAAAAATTCTGTCAGGTTTATTTTAAACTAACGCAGAGTTCTTTTTACCATTGTTGAGGGTATTTTGTGGAGCACTTGTTCACTAATGTTGTTAACAGTTCCTGTTAATGATTTTTAGTTCCCCTAATCTATGTGGATGGTTTATTTCCTTTAAGATATCTAAGACATCTGGGGGCGACAAATTGGTAAATCGCAGGAGCAATAATCTTTTTAAAATTATATGACCGCCTGAAAACTCGTGTAAGAAGTGCTTTCACCAACTTCATAATTTACTACAAGCTCATTAAACTCCGTAATGATTTCAGTATACAACATAGTTCGCTGTAGTTTCAAAGAAAATGGGTACCATTATTCGTCGGCTTAATGCTCCGATTTTCTGGCAATGCAAATATTTTCATTTATCACATGCTGGTTTTCAAACTACTAAATTTCAAAGTTTTAAATGTCCACTAAAGTGAAACCACACTTAGTAAGTAAAGAAAACTCAAAATCAATCAGCAACTCCGTGGCTGCTAACAAATGAAATAAACTATGGACAGTATTCTAAGCATTTTAATTTATTCGACTCCTCCAGTTTCTGAAGTCAGTGAATATGATATTCAAGCATTTTGAACGTTTTAAACTATATCTTATAAAAGTAGGCCTGAATGTTATCTAAGAATTATTTAATGCTAATAAAGTTTATTGTAGCTGAAATCCCTTTTCTGTTTAGCTTTGACTAGCTTTACAGTACTGTACTTTAATTATTATTATTATCATCAGTAGTAATTGTTATCTACCTGTGTGTATTTGGAATGTTTATCTCCGTGAACTTCTTTTTACAGAAGTAATCCTTCGACAGGCAATTTTATATTATATACATACTTTATCAGATGACGGCCATTCTCAGATTTTTTGTTGATTACGATTTATGATTAATTAAATGTGTAATAATAAAAAATCAGTCTTGCATACATTTATTCCACGAATATGATATACTCTATTAAATATAATATCTTTAAAAGTATATCAATTTAGTAATACAATTACTATAAAGAGATTATTTTCAACAGGCAACACAAATACCCTCGTGGCTTTAGAAAAATACTTTATTTACAATATACAAAATTAAATCGATAAATATTCACATGAGATATTTACTAATAAAAAAGGAAAACTATATATTTACTCTAAAAGTAAATATTAATTTAATAATAAAAATATAGGATTAATTTTCAATATTAGTACTTATACATACAAAAGATTTCACTTGTGGAATTGAATATCTGCTGTAAATTTACCTTTAGTCAACAAAACACATGCAGTATGTTTGTATGCTACAACACTTCTGTTTGCACGAGTATTGAAATAAAATCAAATGGCAGTATTTCAAATAGGATTTTGATCAGTACCTATAGCCAACGTTTGCCAAACCACAATATCATTGTTTAACTTGCAATATGGGATAATTAGACAAGTAAACAAAGTTATGCACACAGTGAAACTGGTAAAATTAAAAAATACCACAGTTATTGTTAGCATAGATAACTTTGTTTCTGAATTGAAAACAAAATCGTTAAAAAAAAAATTAAAAATTAAAAAGCGTTAGAAAGGAGGTTCTTTAAATAAGCATATAAAAAGGCTGTCCCTGCGACAGGGATTAATGAAACTAAAAGGTGAATATTTTATACACTTAAGCTAATTTCAATTTTGCCATTTTTGGCATTGTAGCCTATGGATTAGTAGAATTTATAATAAAGTTATTGTTACCTTGGAGGAGTTCGAGATTTATAAAGCGTTCAAACAAGAACCTAAAAACATATTAAATTAACAACTTTCGTACTCCTCCAATACCTTATATGGCAGCGTAATCAAAATGCAAATAAAGAAACCTGCGACTCAAGGTTAGATAACGATATCATTTTGACAATAACTAGCCAGTCGCGAACCGTTCGCCGTCAAGTGCGTACTATAGTAAAATTCACCTCAGAGTGAGGCGGAAGTTGAAGCCTACGGAGGGTCAGCACGGTCGACTGGTTTCCGCTCCACTTCTACCTGAATTTTAATTTTTTATAGTAGCGTTATGCAAACTTTTTTTATAACAAGAAAATATAAAAATAAATCACATAACGTTGTGTATCACGATCGTCTGTTTATTTTGATACCAAATTTGAAGTAAATCGGTAAATGTTGAGTAATTAAAAACACCTTCAATAGTTCTTAGTTACATTAAAAGCTATGCCATTTAATTACTCAACATTTACCGATTTACTTCAAATTTGGTATCAAAATAAACAGACGATCGTGATACACAACGTTATGTGATTTATTTTTATATTTTCTTGTTATAAAAAAAGTTTGCATAACGCTACTATAAAAAATTAAAATTCAGGTAGAAGTGGAGCGAAAACCAGTCGACCGTGCTGACCCTCCGTAGGCTTCAACTTCCGCCTCACTCTGAGTTGAATTTTACTATAACTAATAATTCACGTGTCTAACTTTTAACTGTATAGTCAATGTATATAATGTGTGTTTGTGTAAGTGTTTGTAATGTTCGTGAAATGTAATAACAGTGCTTCTTAAACCATAACGAAATCCTAATGGAACGAATATAACCTTAATGATCTGATGATGGGCTCACGCAGCCTGAAACCTAGGTAATCATTTTACCATCAATGGATTAGGGACGTACCAAATAAAATGTAACAATAAATTTATTATACTTAAGCTAAGAAAGTAGTACATGGTGTAGGCCCAAATAGCGTATTAACAAAGAGTATACGGGATGCCTTTGAAATTGATATTTTTTGTTATCGAGCTTAACCCGTAGCGAAGCACGGGCACCCAGCTAGTAATAATATATAACTAAATAGTAGAATGTAGCAGAAGGACATTCTATCGCCTTTGGTAGGACTTTTGGGGTAGTAAAATTTTGAGAGATTCTTACCTATTTCATTAAAATATACAATCACACTTAAAGTTTGTTAAAGTAATATAAACGGCTTAAAGAAAAATATTTAATAAAAAATATTATAAAATTACATATCTAAACTAGAGGGCTCCTCCCCGGCTCGCTTCCCTCACCAACATCGACGGTGATTCACGGCTTCTCAGCTCGCTCCTCTTCTACACTTGAGGCGAAGCAAATGCAAACAAATTATTGTAATGACGATTGATTAGAAGAGAGGCACAA
>JAGFPH010000216.1:448216-461319 GCA_018207615.1 Philaenus spumarius | reverse complement strand
TGACGCATGCACAGAAGGGCCAGAGTTTTTGCGTGAATGACAGGATTTTTTTGTATAATAGAGAGATAACATAAAATTATAAAATATAAAGACGGTAGATAAAACTAAAATGTTACACAAATTTAAATTGTTTGATCTTGTTTAGAGTTAGACAATAAAAATATCGGAAAATTTTAAACGATCAGTTGGTACCGAACATTTAAAAACTCAATTAGAAAACGATTTCCATGTGATTCTGCTTATAAAAAAGCAAGTGTGCATTTGATGGAACTTTTTAGTCTGTAGGAGGCCATATTTAGCTTTCCCTTATCACGAAAGTTGTTAATTTTTTAAAATAAATTAGCTCTTAGCGGAAGGGGACTCATTAAATAAATTCCACACAGTCCTTTTTGGAAATATCTGCTTTGTAATACTCTCAAATTGAACAATTTCTGCTAAACATGGACGTTTGAATATATTGCTGAGATATTTGTCCTGAAAGCGTAGCTACAGTTATTTGTCACTAATCATAAATCTACATTTATATGTCCTCAATGAATTAAATAATGTAAACACGAGGCAAATAAAAAGAAAAAGAAAACTTTTTCAATTGCTAAACAATTCTTGTAATTTTATAGGACAAAAATAGTGATGCGATTATCAAAATCAGATATAAACTGACGAAACAATAGGAAAATAAAGACGAGAAATATAAACATATCGTATTGTAAAGAGAGTAGCTATTAAAATTAAGGGCACTTTGCCACCAGTTCCTACTGAGCACCCGTTGTGACAGTGGGCCTACTACACGAAAAAAATATGTACAGAGTTTATGTTAAGTGTTGTGTGTTTGTATATTTATGTATTTTTAAACATTGACAACGAAAACTATCCGGCAAGTACTCGTTAATGGCTGAATAGCCGAAACGGCCGTAGTGCGACAGTAAAAGAAAAGAAAAATTGACTATTGCGACGGTAAGTATTAGTAAGGTTTAACCGATTGTTTTCATACTTGACATTGCTCTTAATTAAGTAAATACCTACTTAATATAAAATAACCAGTCTAGTAATCCAATACCCTCTTCAAAATGGTGGCAATTTCGGTGGTATTATTTTAATTGAACATAATTCAAAAACAGTAAGTTTGTATAAAAAACGTTAAGAGAATTTTTTTAGCCGGGTTGATTTCTTATCGAATGATATAACTTAAAAACTTATGAAAGTTTTTATTTTACATTAACTAGGTCTTGAAGCATTTAAGGGCCGTTCAAGTGTGAAATCAATCGGTTAAACTATTGTAGAGATCTCAATCTACATATAAAATAAGCAATACACATGTACGAGGAGGAAAATGGCATGTATGAGCCTAGATCATACAACTAGGCTTTAGCCGATGACATTTTATTAAGCCTTGAAGTTTGTGAGGCTTAAATCGTCTTTCGTCCAATTTAACATCTAGTAGTTGGATGGCTTCCACATTTACATGACGACGAAGTCTTTTCTCATGACGAGTAGCGCAGTCTTGAATTACCTTGTTTACATATATCAGGTTCAGGTTTGTATGAAGGTCATAATTCCTCTGGCACCATATTGTATTTGTAATTGTACGAATAATAAGATTTTGTATTCGCTGAATAAATAGTTGAAGATTTCAGTTCAGCCCCATATGTCCAAATACAAATAGGTCTAATTAATAATCGATATGTGCACTCTTGTGATGAAGGTCCAATTGAGATTTTCGTCCTATCAACCAACACAAATCACACAGTTTTTGTTCGATTTGATATGATTTCTTACATACATGATGAATAAAAACAATTACAATTACAAAAACTATCTAGTAAAAACAACAAAATGACGGAGCATTTCAGAACTTATGATTACTGGAACCTTTTACTGTAAATGATGCATTAATCACGTAGTTGAATTAATTATTAGTCAACATTTTTTTATATATCCTGTATAACTTTCACCCAATCATAATACGAACATATCCTATTATACCAATACCTTGATTTTTTTATTTTAAATGAGAAACAATAATTTTAATTGCTGCATTGATCTTCTGTTACACTACTCATAAGTTAACAAAGAAACAATGATACATTAATTCTCCTTTTACTTTCTCACTATACTATAGTATAGAGACAAAATGTTGAGATTTTTGTGGAAATATCCGTTTTGGGACCCCCTGAGTCCAAAAAAGTGGTTTTTACAAAATGTCTGTCTGTAGTATGTCTGTCAGTCTGTATGTATGTATGTATACAAAAAGAGAAAATTATTCGATCGATTTCAAACAAATATTCACCAAACATGTCAATTAGGCCTACATAGATGCACGAAAAAGGGGTTTGAAAATTTTTCGAAAACAACTCCCTTATTGGCCAAAAAACCCACCAAATATCAGTTATTATTTTTTTATAAAAAAACGGCTATAACGATTTCTATTTCTATTTTGTAAAGAAAAAACTGCATCTTTCTAAAAATTCTTGTTTAGCTAATAATAATAATAATAACTGATTTTTGGGGGTTGATTGGCCAAAAATGGGTTGTTTTTCAAAAATTTTCAAAACCTTTTTTCGTGCATCTATGCAGGCCTAATATACGTGTTTTGGGCAAATTTGTTCGAAATCGATCAAATATTTTTCTCTCTAGCTAATAATAATAATATTTATTATTTAATCTCCTACTTTAATATCACTTCTCCTATACCCCTCCTACAATTATGAAGTCACAATGAATCTGTTTAGTAATTTAAATATGTTTGTGAGAAAGTATGTGCCAGTTCCTGGAACCGTTTATTAAAATAGTGCTGCATTCTTGAATTACAATTCTTCATAACCATGAACCAGAAATGTAAATTATTGTACTATAGGTTAAAAAATATTCACATGTAATTATTGTTGACTAGTAAGCCCCATGAAAAATCACAGGCTAATTAATTAGGTAAGGCTACACATCAGAAATACACAATTAAAAAAAAACAACAACTGTATTTTACAAACAACATTAAGGTTTATCTTTAAGTTATCTAAACATAACTCCAAACTATAATCTACACTGGGTTTGTTTAAGTATTACAGATGGTGGGTGAAATCAGCTGTTAAACGAATAGGTAGAGGCCTATCTCTTCTTTAAATTTGTATAAACAAATATATTGGTAATAAAAGATTGTATTTATATATAGTTTATAACCAAAAAGCAAATATTGCAACTTATACGAGTATTATAGCACTCATTAGTTCTATAACTCATATTTAAAAAAAATCAACTTCACAAGAAATTATAATGATTGAAGTTGTAAACATAACCCCAAACTATAATCTAAATTGGGTTTATAGATGATGGGTGACATCAGCTGTTATATTATATGTTACTGACGTACGCACATATGTACGTACGTAAGCTCGTATACTCGCATTTATAGGAGTTGATTAAAGTATTAATGCAGATTATAGTTTTGCTAAACATATACTGTATTTGCTTCGCTTAATACATGAGTTATTAGTGTAATAAGAAATAAATTTTCTGTTAATGAAATAATTAACAAAGAATTATAAACTGCTTTATATAAACATTTTATGATTTTAGTTATTCACTATAAAATAAATTTGTATATGTTTTCTTTTTCTACGGTGAAGAATTCAAATCTTATCTACTGTGAAGGAAAACTTCCCAAGTATTTAGCAAAAAGTTGATAGTCTATCATGGTTTCGTATAATTATTTGTAATAGTATTTTTTCAGAGAAAATTGGTAAATTCCAATGATTTGAATGGATTTAAAAAGTAGAAAATAAACTGAAGGATGTTTATTTGAGTGCATCCATTATAATTTAGAGTTAGTTATATATGAGAATGGGAATAGTTTGCATACAAAATAGGACAAGAGGCAGAGTTTTTTTCAGTTATGTTTAATTAAAATCTCCTGTACTGTTTGCAACTATAAATCTGGTAAAGTAAAGAAGTTATAAAGATTAAAATACTATGGTGGTTCCAGAGTTGATGGATATAGCAACGTATGGGCATTAGAAGCATACAGGATGTCAAAACGCATTTTGAAGACCTGTTAAGAGTGTGCAATACCAGGACGAAACAGTCCCATACAGTCCTCTTCAATATAACTTAGCTTTCATCAAATTTTGAAAGTAATCTTTTGTAATTAGTAGAAAACCGTTCATGAACATCTAAATTATAATTCGTAGTTGACAAAAATTATAAATTAAACATTTTTTTCTAAAGATATTTGCTTATTAAAAATACGAAAAACATGATTTTCAGTCGAGTCACTTGATACATAGATCATGAATCCAAATACAATGCTTGATAGCAGTAAAACATCGGGGCGAATTTTGTTACCTACACAGTACAAAAGCTGTACATTAAACATTTTAAAGGAGCTTTCTGAAAATTTAAATTTTGTATGCACATGGTGGAAACTAAAAACAAATCGACCACGCAGCTGGACCGCTGACGTGAGTTGAGCAAATTTCCAAAATTAAGTTTATATGCCTATGTTTTAGGGTTTCAACCAACAATTTGGGAAATAGGTCTACTCACGAAGGCGTTGAACAGCTGTCTGTGTGTACGCAATATATTAGTAGAATTTGTTTTCTCTTAGTGGCCTCGCGAGTTTGCAACACTTGGCTTTGAACTGGGTACTTTTATGGTATTTTACGTTGTTTTCGATTTTGGGGGAACCAAGCGAGCTATAAGGTCGCGTAAAAAAACAAAATGCGCAGAATAACATCCTACATTTATATTGTTAGAAAAATCTCTAAAAAAATTTCATTCTCGTAGTAAAAATCTCAAAAATAGTTACTTCCGGTCAAAAAACGTACTTCCGGTTGTAGGATTTTTTTGGTTAACGAACTCGTCCGAGCCACATAGACAACCAACACGTGTACCAAATTTGGACCAAATCGGACTTAAAATGCGGCCGCTAGAGTGCGAACACATATATACATATAAATATATATATATATATGAATTTTTTTGACATCCCAAAACGTGTTCTGGGGACCATGATCGGTGCTCATTTGCTACTCCCGACCTTGGGTCTCACCATAAGGGCCACTGCAATAGCTCATTTTTCCTATGGAAATTCGCTAATAAGAGCGGAATTAGTAAAAACTCAAAATAGAAAGTACATTAATTTCTTCTTATACTAAAAAGTGAAAGAGAGGAGTGTAATTCAAGAGGTAAAATAATAAATATACAATGAGTTACCAAAAAGCGAGAAAACTTAATACAACTTTACAGGAAGTTGAATTCATGTATTAAACCGTACAAACCGACAACCCATACGCACAGTGCACAACTTTACAATTAAATAAAAACGTCAGTTCCACTATGAAACGTTGAAATTGATATCAAGAGGATGTTTAGTAATTACAGTTGGATGAATCCAGGCTCATATTTTGTCAAGAAATGAGTTTTATTACAACATATTCAAGAATTTGTATAAATAATACCACCAGAAAACCTAAAATGTTTGTATTATGTATGTCAGTAACAAATATAAAACAATATTATATGTATTGCTATAGCAACAATTAATTCCAAGATACTTGCGGAGTTGACATTTCTACTGTGTATTTATAAAAAAAGAAGGATTTCTTGCGAAGCTGAAGTTTTTGTTTTAACGAGATACGTCAAAGAAGTTTGTTGATAAGTTCGTACGTAAGTTGTTGTTGATAATGGCACAACTTTACTTCTGCGAACGTATTCAGAAATATTGATTAATTATTTTGCTATTTTTAGTAATATTCTTGTTTCCAACAGAAATCACATCAACATCTTTAAATAGCATAAAAGATAGTCTACCATCAGGACTATGTTTACGATGCACTTTCAATATTGTTTAAATTATACAATGTTGTTTATAAAAATACTAGCTGACACGTACGGAGTTGCCCGTGGTGGTTAGTATTTTCAGTCTTTTTAACGTAATTGTAATCTTTTGAAGTGTTCAGTTAGTGAGTGGTATTTGGCTTTTATATATATAGATCTTAAATAATAAAAGCACTATTGTCATAATAATAAAATATCTGAAATTATGATTTTAGTAACTTTGATCCCCCCCAAACCCCTCCTAAAATTTCGAAATTTTTCATACCCTTTCTTAGAGAGCGCCTAAGGCCCTAGAGGAAGCTACATACCAAATTTCATTCCAATCCGTTCGGGCGTAATTTGAGGATGATCAAAAACGCATTGAAAACGCAAGGAAAATGCAAAAACGCCTATTTCTGGCGTAATTTTGGGAGAATCTCAAACATTTTTTAACAGACTACTTTTAGGCCTTAAACGAACCTAAGTACCAAATTTCAACATTTTCTGCCAATTAGTTCTCGAAAAAGCTGAGAAAACGCAAAAAATCGCTAGAAAAACGCGAATATTGGGCGTATCTTTGGGATGTTTTCAAAATCCGTTCTTATTGCGCGTCTAAAGGTCCAACTGAACATGCATGCCAAATTTGAACTCATTTGGTTCAGTAGATTTTTAGTTCTGCTGATGAATGAATCAGTGCCATTTCGCTTTTATATAGATAGATTTGTCCTGAAAGCTTAGGTACAATTATTTGTCAATAATCATAAATGTACACATATATTCTCTCAATGAAGTAAACAATGTAAACAAAATACAGGCTGAATGAAAAGTCTGAGGACAGCTTAACATTTCGTATATAAGGAAAACTTGAAGGTAGTTGTGATTGAGGAACCTACTCTATGTAAAAATACTATTTTATTAAGATGTCAAAAATTTTCACCATCTTGGATCCGCCATTTAGAATGTAACTTTTTTTTAAATAGGAAAGTTATCATGTAATACATTATTTCCATGTAATACATTATTTCCATGTAGAATTATAAGAAAAAATCAATGGTGAAAACTGCACACCCTTATCTCAATAATGAATAAAGTATGTTCATTAAACTTCTTAAATATCAAATTTCAATGTTGAATAAAATTAAACATTCTCAAAGAATCAAATCATAAGGTATTAATTTAATGTACATCAATTTTAACAATAATGAGAAAAAAATATCACAGAGGATTACAAAAAATACTATGATATGATTCAATGTAAATAAATGCAAATATCTTCAGAATGGTTTGAGATATGGATATGAGGTTATCACCATCGATTTTTTCTTAAAATTCTACATGGAAATAATGTATCACATTCACATGACCACTTTCCTATTTAAAAAAAGTTACATTCAAAATGGCGGATCCAAGCTGACAGACCACATTTTTGACATCTTAATAAAATAGTATTTTTACATAGAGTAGGTTCCTCAATAACATATACCTTCAAATTTTCCTTATATACGAAATATTAAGCCGTTCTTTTCACCCACCCTGTATATGTACATATTATTATGTATTATAATTTGTTAAAACAAAAGATTACTTGATAGACAACATTATGTTTGAAAAAATTCGAACTTGAACATTATTGATAGTAAATCCTAAATCAGTGGGTCTATCATTAAAAATGTGTTTATGGCTACTTCTACTTATTACTAAATCAATTAACTTAGTTTTAACATTATTGTTAGTAAATCCAATATTTGTTTGGTAAAAATTTTTATTTTTAATATCTCTAAGTCATAGATAAACATACAAATATCAACTCGTAATTTACTAGTAATAATTTTTAGAAATTCTGCAAATCATTTCTTTACAAAGTTTGAAATTTTTGATCTAATTGTTGAATGGACATTTATTTCATTTTAAATTACATTTTTAAATAACACTTTCAAAATATAGGTCTATTCTAATATTTATACACACAAAGGCTTCAGTGTATAGTGAAAATCATAAATATTTATATATATAAAAGTGGAAACAATATAATTATTACTAAACAAAATTACAAACTAGTATTCGATTGTAAATTTAACTTTTCAATTCCATTATTACAACAAGAAATGACGTTAATTTCCATAGTTTTAAGAAATTTTGGGCAGACTATCGCCAGAAAAAAAGTTTTTATTGTACATGTTGCTAACAAATATAAAACAATATTATATGTGTAAGTTATATGTTATTGCTAAATAATTCACTGAATAAAGTAATGCTATAAATTGCAACGTGCTCTTGTTAATAACTGTATTAAAATTAACATTCTCTTATTTAAATACAAGTTTTTAAATGTTTTGGTTATTTTTACTGACCTTACTCTATATAGACTGAACTTAATTAAAGTGGGTAGCTTTTGATTCCTTATTATTAAAAAGTTAAATCAAACGATCGTTAACTGGAGTGTACAACACTTACGTATATGTTCTAGCTCACATCATTAATCCTCTTAATGGCGTAATGAATAGAGCTATGCTTTCTCTATTTTGGCACCACGTCTACATAATATGGTATTGGGACAACTGTTCAGTCACCATCAGACCATATTAGAGTTTTTGGTCTATAAATTTAACATTTTATAAAATGTTTTATTCCCTTCGTCTAACTTGTATCCTCAACGTCTAAAATTAAATTTAGCGGTCAGCGAGCTAACATTAAATGCTTTGATTTTACTACAGAAATCAACATCTGAGATTCTCAGACTAAGGAGCATTTACCTAATCAATTGATCATGACCAATCACGATTTTCCTAAAAAATATTCAATCTGCATCCCTTATTTTAAGAAGATTGGTAGCGATTGAAACTAGAGCTTAGTCTTGTTCATGTTTCAGATTTTTGGAACCATGTGCATTTTGAAAGCATATTAAAGAACTACTTGCACCACTCCAAATGGAAAATAGACTTCAGATGCGATTGAGAATTTTCTCCATGTTTTCGTCATTGTCACTATCTGCTATGCTTGTGCAACCTTCAACAAAACTGTTGTGCCACTAGTAGTCTACAATAGATTCAATACCATAGTGAACATATGAAGGGTCTCAGAAGCAAAACACAAATCTCAGTGTTGGCAATCTGTCAGCTAAATTACATTTCAAAATCATGCGACGAAAATAAAAGTATTTATAAAATAAATATCAACAACTAGGTCGATTGAGGGTGGTTAAGTAGTTCTCACCTAATAACAGTGGCGGATTTATAAGGGCGTTTAGAAGTTACAGCCTCAAATGTGTCAACAAAGAGCTATAATTGATACAAATCGAATAAGATTTATGTTTTTGCATTATTTTGGGAGGACCGAAATATTAGTATTTCAAATGAAACAAATAAATTATGAAAGTAAAACTAGATTAATACATTTAGAGTTTATAATTACAGCTCTAAAAATGTGACCCACCGTGTACTATATGAGGAAGTAATTTAATCCCAAATTTTAAATTTGCATAAGTCTTCATAAAAACTTTGGATTTAAATTTACGTAAATATTTTTTCTACTGTATACATATTCACTTTAGTATCATAGCATACCAAACCCATTTACTGCTAATAGTCTAAAAGCTGTGCATCTAGAGGCTTTGTGTTTACAGGCTAATTAATTGTGATCAATATACACGTAGTATTTAGTGTTTTAAATCTTTCCCCTTGCAATGGATTGATACGTATCTTTAAAAATATAAAATATTACGAGCTTAGTCTCACCTTAAAATGTAAACATTTCTAAAATATGAGTTTTTTTACTTTGTAGTAGTTTTATCATTAAATAAAACTTTGTAAAACCTCTTTTATTTTGTAGTTATAATTTATATGAGATAAAAATTGTGAATAAAGTTTTACTCGTCCCGTGTCTTCGTGAGAATAACTATTTCCAGGGACTGGCAGGAAAATTTAACATTAAAATCAACTTGTGTTAATCTTAGATTCACCACTAACCAACATCGAGGAAACAGTTTTCTGCTCTGGTGGCCATTGAAAGATATTTCTAGGAAAGTTTCACTCAAACTATAGATTTACATAATGTTTTTTAAGATATGTAATTATTTATATGAAAATGATAATGACAAAATAATACAGTCTAAAATATAGACAGTTTATATAGTGTCTAAAATTTAAATATTTTACTTTAGTTTTATCTTTTTTACATTATGTATATCAAATATCATTTGTTTGAATAAAACTAATATTTGTGAATCTGATTTTATCGAGTTAATAATTTCACCCTTTAATACTGGGTTTCTTTAAGAACAGAATGTAGGAACTTACTTGACATTTCTGTATAAAAAGCTTAGTTTTTATTGAATATTTTTGCTAATTATTATTGCTGATATACTTCCATTTGATTTCACTAAAATGTAAAAAAAAGACTTAAAATGTTACAGGAATGTTCTAAACTTCATTATTAAATGTTCTAGTGTTTATTATGTGATGAATTAAAAGAGCAAACATTACAACCTCAAAATGAGTTTTTTCTACCCTTATGAAGAAAAAGTGTAATATAAATAATTTGTTTTGAAATCATGTTTAAAGTATTTACTCATTGAAGTTTTCTTAAATAAGGAAGGTGATGTTATGTAGTGTACAAAGTAGGTCCAAAATTTATCTTTTTGATATTACAGTATTTTGTAAACGATTTTGTTAGGGAATTGATTCGTTTCTGGGGTTATGATGTATTTAGAATATAGGTTTACATTACAAATAGTCAGAGTCTAAATTATAATTCAAAATAAAATAAAGCAACTATTGAATTTATGAGTCACAATGTTATTTCGATTGAATGATCAATGGATTTTGTACATACAACCAGTATTCGTATAAAATTTGATTTTCTTAATAGTTAATCTTATATATTAAAAAAAATCTGTTTTTCTTTTCCGAGTCCATTCGGCTCATCTACCCATCCGATTTTCATAATTAATGTCTTAAATTAAAGGTATGCACTCCCAGATTTGCCATCAAGCATCCGCATCAATTTATCTACCGCGTAACTCCACTTATACTCAAACAAAAATTCCTCCCCATGCATTTCTTATGGGAGTATCAAATTTGCAGCATTGTCTTATGATTGTTTTTCATATATCTCCGGATTTAATCTAGGTACATAGTTAGTTTTGGTCTTGAAATATTCATTGGATTTCAGGCTTTCATAGGAGATAGAGATCATTCAAATTTCTCGAGTTTAAGGCGAGTGATGAACCTCCAAACAACATAAATTTTCATTTTTCCAAAATTTGCCTTTAATTAAAGATCCATATCTCAAATTATTAAATTATTCTATATATTTTAGCCTAAGAACCTTCAGTGAAATACCGGCTTTCATTTGAGTCATTGATTATTGAAACTGGGCGAGTTTTAATCGAACGCACTGTGGACAACCAACATAAAGTTTAATTTTGTCTAAAGTTATCCGAAATTGTCTTTATAAAATCCATTCCTTCTTTTGTTAACCATATGTTTATATCCATGAACATATGATTGAATATTCTTTCACATGTACCATTATTAGCGAATTTCCATAGGAAAAATGAGCTATTGCAGTGGCCCTTATGGTGAGACCCAAGGTCGGGAGTAGCAAATGAGCACCGATCATGGTCCCCAGAACACGTTTTGGGGTGTAAAAAATTCACATATATATATATATATATATATATATATCCTATGTATATATGTGTTCGCACTCTAGCGACCGCATTTTAAGTCCGATTTGGTCCAAATTTGGTACACGTGTTGGTAGTCTGTGTGGCTCGGACGAGTTCGTTAGCCAAAAAAATCCAACAGGAAGTACGTTTTTTGACCGGAAGTAACTATTTTTTGAGATTTTTACTACGAGAATGAAACTTTTTTAGAGTTTTTTCTAACAATATAAATGTAGGATGTTATTCTGCGCATTTTGTTTTTTTACACGACCTTATAGCTCGCTTGGTTCCTCCAAAATCGACAAAAACGTAAAATACCATAAAAGTACCCAGTTCAAAGCCAAGTCATGCAAACTCGCGAGGCCACTAGGAGGAAACAAATTCTACTAATATATTGCGTACACACAGACAGCTGTTCAACGCCTTCGTGAGTAGACCTATTTCCCAAATTGTTGGTTGAAACCCTAAAACATAGGCATATAAACTTAATTTTGGAAATTTGCTCAACTCACGTCAGCGGTCCAGCTGCGTGGTCGATTTATTTTTTATTTAGATTTGATAATGTAAAGGTATTTATTTTGTAAGTCCAATTTCATTTTGTTTAGGCTTTCAAAGACTTTTATTTTGTATTTGCTGAATTTCAATCATGAAACTATGAATTTGTAGATGAGGTGATTATTATTATTTGCTTTATTATTAATTTTCAGTTATTGTATTGTTTGTGTCTTCTCAAATCCATTTGTATTTACTACGGGTCTTGGTAGGAACACCAAATATACTAAATGGAAGCGTAAACAACGCAAAGTGGAAACTGGAGCGAAAACTGGGAATTTATAGGCCTAATTAGTATAAGATACTGTTTAGTATTTAAATATACAATTATATATCAAAATAAAGATAAAAATGTGATTTTTTAATGGCTCTTAGTTTATTTCAGATTGTTTGTTTAGTTTTCAATATAATTATGTTTAAACTCATGTATATTTATGGTTGTGCAGTTATTTATGGTTGTTAGCAGCGGCGTTAATTTGGGATGTAACAAAATGGTTCAAATAGAGTTTTTAATTTTAAATTTATAGGCTTAATTAGTACCTATAAGATATTGTTTAGTATTTAAATATACAATTATGTATCAAAATAAAGATAAAAATGTGACCTTTTAATGGCTTTTAGTTTCATTCAGATTGTTTGTTTAGTTTCCAATATAACTATGTATAAACTCATGTATGTTTATGTTTATGCATGGTCACTTTGTTAGCATCGGCGTTAATTAGGATGTAAAAAAATGGTTCAAATGGAGTTTTTAATTTTAAATTTATATTCCTAATTAGTATAAGATATTGTTTAGTATTTAAATACCGTATACAATTATATATCAAAATAAAGATTAAAATGTGAACTTTTAATGGCTTTTAGTTTCATTCAGGTTGTTTGTTTAGTTTTCAATATAACTATGTTTAAACTCATGTATGTTTATTGTTATGCATGGTAACTTTGTTAGCATCGGCGTTAATTAGGATGTAACAAAATGGTTTAAATAGCGATTTAAATTTTAAATTTATAGGCCATATTAGTATAAGATACTGTTTAGTATTGAAATATACAATTATATATCAAAATAAAGAAAAAA
>JAGFPH010000216.1:410504-439514 GCA_018207615.1 Philaenus spumarius | reverse complement strand
TCATATTCACTCCAGTGAGGCAAATACAAACATATCGTTGTTATTTATCTACGTTATTTAAAAAAAAAATGTTTAATGTTATAACTTTAAAACCAATAACATTATCTTTATATTTCAATGAAAATACATATTAAAATTCTCAAGCCTTACATTAGGCAAAAGAACCTGCCGCGACAAATAAAATTTTCCGCAGACAACTTGTATAAAGGACTTATTCTAATATCACAATTATTAACAGTCTACATTATAAAATATTTTGCTTCATTGAATTTGATTTGTATCGTCAATAATACAATAATGAACTCGTCGGTACTACTATATTAACATTTAGTTCAACTCAAATTAAAAATCCGAAAACACAATTTAAAAAAATCTTGCTAACTCCTATTTGATATAAAAATAATTAGCCATATCCTTATTTTGTGGTAACCAATTAAAATATGAATTTTAAAGTAATTAGTTAATTTTAATTTTGTTGATTTTAATATTTTTATTTTATTGCCAGTTAGAGTAGTAAATCCTAGGTTCAAATCTGTGGAACAGTATTGAAGATACTGTAGTGAATGACCCGAGATATTATACAGAGGGATGCGGACCATCTGTGCGGTATTTATAGTTATAACGAGAAAACTATCAGTTTAAATGAACATTTTTTTTGTTTTAAACTTTTATTTATGCAGTAGACTTTTCTGTGTAATTTACTGCAAGTTTCATTAAAATATAAATAGTTTTACAAATGATATAAAGGAAAAAACATTGCGTTTTAATATTCACCTAATCATTAACAAAATTAATATGTTATTGAAATAAAAAAGTTTTTTTAGAAGGAAGAAGAGCTAAAAGAAGGTTAAGACTATATAATACGTGAAGCCGTTTTTTGTAAACACAACTCCTCCCTTATTTCTAGACCAATTTTAATGTTTGAGGTTTCAAAAAATTCGTCTCATTTCGTAGTTTTGCAATAAGGTTTTAGATGTCAAAAATTCTTATCCTTAATGGCGTGAGCTAATCTCAAAGGTCGGGTTTTCCCCATAAGATTAACATGGAAAATATTTGAAAACCATTTCTATACAAAACAGCTGTTTATAATAAGAAACAAACTAATCCAGCTGATTTCGTGGATGTAAATAACTATGATTACAGTATTCAGAAGGTTATAAAAACATTTTAATACAAAACAGCTGTTTTTAATAAGAAACTAACTAATACAGCTGCTTTGTGGAAGTAAATATTGATTTTTATAAGGGAGGAAATGAATTATTTATTCAAATTATAAAATTTACGAACTAATTTGTTTTGAACATTTAACATTATTTACCATCTTAGTTTTGAGGTTATTATTAATCCTACATTTTTATTATTAATAAAACATAACATATGTTTTTAGAAGGTCGCACCGGGGGTTGGCGTGCGGAGCACGCAGGGGTCTCCCCTACTTAACAACTAATAGTTGATAAAGAAAGAGTTACCTACGCTGCTGTGGAGTTTTAGAGGTAGCAATAAACAGTGAAATTGTTCAGACAATATGTTAATAAAACTTTAACATCAATTTCCCCACAAGTAAGTTTTTGTTAACATTTTACAAAATTTCACTAAAATTATTTAGGCTAGAGTTTTAGTATTTTAAAAGATTGTTTAAAATATTATATTTTGTGGTGTGAACCACAATACAAACTTAGAGTAAAATATTTTTTTGAGATATTAAAGTTTGTATGCACCAAAATTAACTTTTTTTAGACATTTTTTTAAAAACCTTAAGAATCTAATATTTTGCCGTAGATTGGTTTTGTTTGTTCACGCTGTAGTCACACTAATTGAAAAGAGGCAGAGATTTTATTTTTTGAAATATCTCAAATAGATCAAGAGTAAAAAGTAGTAGTGTGAAAACAAAAGTTTTGTTTACGTAAAGTTAATAAAAAATAAAAAAATTACAATAGATTTTTCTACCATAGCTTAAGACAAATATATTATATACAGAGTGAAAAGTTCATTTATATATCTTTAAACATAAAGTGAGTAGAATTTATTGAAATGATTGTAGTAAAATAGACTGTGCAAGCTATTTAGACAAGCTTAACTTAGTCAACTTTAGCTATTTCTGTCAACTTTTGTTATTGTAGCAACTAAAATTTAAAATTGAATACATGAAAATTAAAAACTGATAAAAAAATAATTGTTTAGTTTAGGAAAAAGTTTTAACATAGAATAAAACAAATAAATGAGAATCTCTATTATCCATAAAACTCACATAACACATGTAATTTACATACTAATACATAATTTTGTCATTCACTCAAAATAATTTATGTAGTAGATTAAAATAAATCAATGTATTAAAAAATGAAGAAGTATTTATTATTTTTGTTAATAACTTATACATAGCAAAGTAATGATACTGAAACCGCGTACCTTCTGTGGCATACAAATCGATTGTCTCGTGGATCGAGATGTTTAAAATTGAAGGCACTCAAGATCAAGTTAATAAAAGAAATGCCCCAACAAGAAGAACTTTAATAAATCGGCCCTCAAAAATGCACCTTGAGCATTCACTTGCATTTATAAATTTTGTTTAAATAAACAAAATTTCACAGCAAAAACTAACAAATATAATATATTTAATTATATATGTATTAGAAAAAAAATATATATACGTATGTGCAACATATGTATACAAAAGCTGAAATACACAAAGTTTGCCAAAGGACATTAACAAGAACTTTACACATGTATACTGAAACACACAGGTGTTTTTGTTAGGAATATATCCTTATTAAATTATGCTATATTTAAAAGAAATTTGAAAAAGCAAAAAAAAAAAAAAAAAAAGAAAAGAAAAAAAGAAATTTAAATAAGAGAAAGAAAAAGAAAGAGAAAATAAAGATTTAATAAATTTTAGTACACTATATTATTTATTTGAGAATTATATATATTTCAAGATTGAATTTCTAAACCACATCTAATTCACATCTGATCGAAACCGTTACATGCATTTTCAACACCAATAATAAGAAATTTTATAGTTAATCTTTAAAGTAAATTAATCTAGCCTATGTGATAATAAAAATCCGGACACCTCACTGTCCGTGGCAGTGAGAGCGATAAAACCAGGAGGCCTTGCATTGAATGGCTTTTACAACGCGTTAATTGTCTATGGGAATTTAGAAAAAACAAATTAATTACAAAAATAGTGAACATATGCTCATTTCAAAGATAAAATATAATAAAATTGTAAATGTAAATTATAAATGTAAATTGAAAATGTAAATTGTAAATGTAAATTAAAAATGTAAATTGCAAACGTACTTTGACATTAACAATAAAATTTCTTTTCAAAAACGTTGCCATTTACATTGACTTTACACTTACAAGGGCATGAAATTGTTAATGTATACCTAAATATATATGAAGCTTACCTTAGTTTGGATGATGCTGATGAAAAATACAAATACAAATTGATCAATATATAGTATTACGAATATAACAATAAATGTAAATGTACACGTAAACACTTAAGTAGTCAAATAAATTTTACATGGCACGAAAACAAGTGAACAATGAATTCATTCCACTTTAATTTACATCAATATTGACAATACTAAATGTAAATGTACATTCTTCAACCAAGAAGGTGCAAAACTTTCTTCTTCAAAAGTTTTAAAAATTTTCAGTTTATGATGAGGAAGATATTATGTATTATTGCTACCGACCGACTGATGAAAAGAAGGACTCATAGCATACGGGTGCATCGAACGGAACTGTCATTTCAGCTGTTTGTTGTGGTAAAATAATTGCAGAAGAGCTATGCAAAATGTTTGGCATTCTATAGAATGGCCTAGATTTAAAAATTTATACTGTTGTACATTTTCTTTATTATCGAATTGGCACAAGAAAATAAGAAAAAAGGGAAAAGAAGACACCAGATAACCCAAAAGTAATAACTATCGGTTTTAATAATACCTGATGTTCTATATAATGCATGGCTTCAATAATTTAAAATTTATCGGAGTTTTTTTTTAATGATTATCTTTATTTACAGTAAAAATATGTAGCCTAATTATAATTATATCAAATAAAAATGTAATGAAATGAGATTCTTAGGTGTTAAATTTAATTCCTTGGCAATTTCATTCCAAACTTTCTCTTTATACTTTTTTCTAGAATATTCCTGTATGGTATAATTATATAACAAAGAATGTTTTTCAACCACAAATTTCCAACCAGAACTTCTTCCACAAATTTCACAATAAACATCTCCATGGTCACAAGACACAACTCAACGTTTCAAGCGTCACGATCGACTTTTCCCGTTCTCAACAGTTCGAGCCTCTCCAGCTTCGAATTCGAGTCTTTCTCGCTTCGACAGCAAAACGCCTCGTTGGGGATTCACTTACATAGGGGTTCGAGTGGATAGAGAATCACTTTGACTTCGAGTCTCTCTCGCTTCGAGTGTCTGTCGCCCCGTGAGCGAAGGGCCTTACCGAGGTAAAAATTTATCTGAACTGAGGATAACATTTATATATTTTAAAGTTAATTTTTACATGAGTAAGGGATATTTTTTTTCTTGTCAGATGTAAAAATTCCTTATTTGTATCTTGTTCCACAAATACTTTTAATTTAGGTAAATTTGAACCCAAATAACTCTTTTGGAAGTCCTCCCTTGTAGTCTCCCTTATGTTTAGTGACACCGTCCCACCTTGTTTGGCCGTTTGGTTCAAGAAACATCTTTCTGCTAGCCTATACCATAGATCATGAATAATAAAAAAGATTATGCATTCATACTGGGGCTGTGTGCCGAAAAAAAGGTTGTCGGGAAAATAGTGCATGATCGCGACCGATAACAAATTGCTTGTTCTTAACACTCAGCTGACTTGTGACTTTATGTCCACCGGGTGCGTCACTGCCTTCTGCCTATGACACCTTTTGACTAAGAAACTTTGAGCAGACGTAAGACTTCTTGAACGGTATGTTGGAATAGCAATTTATTTTGTAAAATGAAGTCATAATGTAATTCCGTTTAGTTGCTATGTTCTTAGTATTGTCGATAAATTCATAACCGTTTTCAAGCTACAGTCATTAATAAGTGTGGCTTTATCTTTAAGAGTATGTTGCAAAGTTTCAGCCACTCTCTATCCAGGAGCTAATGAATAACTATACGGTACAATTTTAATTAATTTTGAACCATGGACTGTTGAAGGAGAATCTGTGTTATGTTTTCCCTTACGAACAATGCATTTAAAATTAAGATTGATACTTTGAAAGGCTCACTTCTTTGCAGTTTTCTTGATTCAAAATAATTAAAATGAATAAATTTTAATAAAGTGTTCAATTGAAATAAAACTATTTTATTATAAAAAAATACTAATTGAATTTATGGGAACATCGGTTAAAATCAATTATGTGTATGTATAATTTGTATAAGAAAATAAAACTTGTTGGTATGATTTTTTCGTATAAAAAATCAAAGAACCTTTATTCTGAAATTACAAGTAGTGTAGAAACAAGAGTTCTGGTACAACCTTGACCTTTTGACCCCAGGCCACCTGACCCTTGCCCCCCAAGGTCAAGATAACAAATAAATTGAGCGTGACTAATTGTTTTAGGTCACGTGACCCTTGACCAAAAGTCACCAGATAACAAATTGACCGTGACGCGATAACAAATTGAGCGTGACTAATTGTTTTACGCTCGATCGAGCGTGTAATCGTAATATACGGGTCGTTGATAAAAAGTTATGGTTCGTTCGATTGACGTCAGTATCGAATAGATTCTTGGAATTTATCGATTTCTAAGAATCGTATATGTGTTGACGCCAATAGTTCTGGTTCGTTAAGAAAATGTTAATACAGTATGTTTCAAAAGTTTAATTACATTTTCATATAAAGTGTTATAATGTATATAAAACAACTCGTTCAATATAAAACGAGAGCAACGAAATCTAGAGCGTCTAAGTATAACGTAAACACATGTTAATGACTGTGTACACAACAAGTTTAATTACATTTTATATAAAGTGTTATAATGTATATAAAACAACTCGTTAAATATAAAACGAGAGCAACGCAATGAATCGTTAAAATTTACGATCCGTTGGTAAAAATATACGGGCCTTTAATAAAATGGATCACGTTTATGTAAATAGTTCTGGTTCGTTAAGAAATGTTACGGGTGATTGATAAAAAGTTACGCTTCGTTGGAATATAATGTTAACATTGTGTTAATTACATTTGCATATGCATGGTTGGTAAAAATATACGGATCGTTAATAAAAAGTTATGGTAAAATTCACAAACGGTAAGTCCTATGACCACCAAACTTCATCCAAGGTATGTTGATCACATGTTGTGCGGGTTGCATAACCGAAAAAATGAAGGGGAAAAATATTTTAAAATTCAATATCTCTAGAACCGTTTATCCGATTTTGACCGAAATTAAACTAAAGAGTTTCCTAACACAAGCTCTAAACATTCGTGTTATATGGGTTGCATAACCAAAAAATAGAAGGAGCAAAATATTTTAAAATTCGATAACTCAAGAACAGTTGATCCGATTTTGATCGAACTTAAACTAAAGAGTTTCCGAACACATCTAAGGTATGTTGACCACATTTTGTGCGGGTTGCATAACCGAAAAATTAAGGGGAGAAATATTTTAAAATTCAATATCTCTAGAACCGTTTATCCGATTTTGATCGAAATTAAACTAAAGATTTTCCTAACACAAGCTTTAAACATTCGTGTTATATGGGTTGCATAACCAAAAAAATATAAGGAGCAAAATATTTAAAAAAAATCGATAACTCAAGAACAGTTGATTTTGATCGAACTTGAACTAAATAGTTTCCTAGTACTGTTAATGACAGCGTTAAGTAAGAGTACAGAGTCTGTTGCAAAAATACATATTAACAACGCAATCTAGTCCTTTTAAAACGTACTTTAAACAAATGTTAATAAAATAAGAGTAATTATACATTCAAATAATAGCGTTATATTGTAAACAGATGTTAATGACAGCGTTTAAAATTTCAAAGTGTTAAGTAGAGTTTGTTTCGAATGTTTAATTATGTTTTCATATATTAAGTGTGGATATTTTTTATATGACGTTCTAATATAATGTACACGTGATCACCTCATGTCGATCGCGTGATCGCATTGTGTTTATGATTATACCGTCGTAAATAGTTACGGATCGTTAGGAAAATATACGGGTCGTTAATAAAAAGTTATGGATCACTTGATTGACGTTAGTATCGAACAGATTCTTGGAATTTATGATTTCTAAGAATCGTATATGTTGACGTAAATGGTTCTGGTTCGTTAAGAATATGTTAAGGGTGATTGATAAAAAGATAGGCATGGCTGATGAAAATAAAAGGGTCTTTAATAAAAAGTTATGGATCACTTGATTGACGTTAATAGCAAACAGATTCTTTTAATTTATCCATTTCTAAGAATCGTATATGTTGATGTCAATAGTTCTGGTTCGTTAAGAAAATGTTACTGGTGATTAAAAAAAATTAACGCTTAGTTGCTTACCCAAGGTTTATGTTAACACATAGTTGGTAAAAATATACATGCCATTAGTAAAAACGTATGAATCATTTGATTGACGCTAATAGAAGAAATTGATACAGTATGTTTCAAAAGTTCAATTTCATTTTCATATAAAGGGTTATAATGTATATTTTTTTATATAAAATTAATTTTATATAAAACAACTCGTTCAATATAAAACGAGAGTAACGCAATCTAGTAACGTCAACACATGTTACTGGCGATGTCAAAAATATTTAAAATTGACACAATATGTTTCAAAAGTTTAATTACATTTTCATATAAAGTGTTATTATGTATATTTTTTAATATAAAATTAATTTTATATAAAACAACTCGTTCAATATAAAACGAGAGCAACGCAATCTAGTGCGTCTAAACTTATCATAAACACATGCTAATGGCGGTGTCTACAATATAATATTAACATTGTCTTAAACAGTATGATTCAAAAGTTTAATTACATTTACAAAAGTGTTATAATGTATATTTTTTATATAAAACCACTCGCTCAATTTAAAACAAGAGCAACGCAATCTAGTGTGTCTAAAAGTAACGTAAACACATGTTAATGGAGGCGTCTTTAATATTTAAAATTGACACAGTAAGTTTCAAAAGTTTCTCGTTCAATATAAAACGATAGCAACGCAATCTAGTGCTTCTAAGTAACGTAAACACATGGTAATGGTGGTGTCTACAATATTTAAAATTGACACAGTATGTTTAAAAAATGTAATCATTTTCATATAAAGTGTTATAATGTATACAAAACAACTCGTTCAACATAAAACGAGAGCAACGCAATCTAGTGTGTCTTAACGTATCTGTTTCATAATTACTTATATGTTTTTTAAAATTCACAAATGATAAGTGCTATGATCACAAAATTTCTTCCAAGGAGAGGCAAAATATTTTAAATTCAAATATCTCAATAACAATTGATTCGATTTTGATTAAACTTGAACTAAAGAGTTCTCTAACACACTAAACGTTAACGTATAAAATGGTATATTTTGGTAAGTAAATACAGTATGTCTTGAAAGTTATTTTTATTTTCACAAAAAATTATTATAATGTATATGATTTACAATGTTTTTACATTCATTTTTTACATTAATAATTTTCGACTATCTTACAATGTGATGCCCATCTTCTGTGCTCCCATTTTGGAGAATCATCTTCCTCCCACCGATCAACTGTAATTCCGCATTCAATACATCTGGCAGCATCTCCTTCTCCAGTATAATAAAAACCGGCGTTAACCATTTCATCAATATTAGGATATTGTTTAGGCCAAGAAAGAAACGTTTCTCTCATAAGATTTTCAGTGTCAACAACCATTTTTTTACACTCTCCATACTCGATTAAATTTGCAGGAATATTCTTGCTTTGTTCACAATTTGGGTTTGAAATTTTATGCAGAAAATGGATGTGTTTAATTGTTAATTTCGTTGTTCCAGACTCCCAACCGCAATCACAGCATACAATATTTTTAAATGGTTTTGTATGGTAAAAACCAGACTTTACTAAATCCTTTTTTGTACAATTAGAAACAGTATCACCCCAACAGCCAGTAACATCTCTACCAGAACACGCCATCTATTTTTGGGGTGGTGCTTGAAGTGTTAAAACGTCCTTTTTGTTGTTTATTTCTACTTGCTTACTAAAATCACTAGATAAACGTTCTTCTCTTGCACGATTCGCTGCTAATATTAACCAACACATACCGCTTCTCGCCTCCTTATATTCGGAATCAGTACTGACGTAATGAACAGTATTTAAATCGTCTCGAAAATGAACTCTACGACGCTTATCAGCCATGATCTTTACAACGTCTCTCAGAACACTGAAGACTTTAAATATATTAACGTTTTCATACAGAAAAGAATTGATACTTTGAGTTTTTAGGAATTTATCCTTCAGGTTTAATACTGACGCAAATATTTACGGTTCGTTAAGAAAAAATTACGGGTGATTGATAAAAAGTAATGCATGTTTGATAAAAATATACGGATCATTTGATTGACGTTAGCAGTGAGTTAATTCTTGGAATTTATCGATTTATATTAATGCAAATAGTTGAGAGTGATTGATAAAAAGATGCACTTTGCTGCTTATTGAAATGACTTTTGCCTTTGTGAAGGTTAAACCGAGTTTACGATAATAATTCAAAACACATGCTATGTTTAGTTTTGTTATGGGTTTAGAGTGTACAAACGTTGGAGCATTTCAGTTAGCGAACTACGAGTGGATTAATAGACAATTTTTATTAAATTCAAAAGATTTAAATAACTTTAACAACAATAAAATATTATGGTCACAACGTTCATGTTCAGTGACTTTGTCTAAGAATAGATTGGAAAAAACAACACGCAAGAGGAAAGTGAACAGTACATAAATATTATTGACGCAAGTCTGTAAATAAATTAACGATATTTCTCAAGGGACTTCTCCAAATCACGAGGTAAGACAAAAAATTAATTAATGAATTTAAACTTGTAAATCACTTTATAATATCAATAACAGTTTAAAGTTTTTTTCAGAAAAATAAATACCATCTTTTGTTATTTATAACTGGTAGAAAATGGTTATGTTCTTGAAAAATATTAACGATCTAGTTGGGTATCATATTAATCTTCAACCATTCAGATAAAGATATTTGAGTAAATAAAGGGAACAGAATTGTAATTTGTGAAAAAGATATTATCTGTCAAGAGTTAATTAGTTGTTTTATTTTTTTTTTTTAGATATGGAGTCCATCAACCAAGAATATCGTAGGAATGTCATCGGAAATAGATTAACCATTAGTTGGCTTTTAGAAACAATAATCATTATAGGAGTAGATAGTTTCGTTACTTGGGAGTCGACAATTACTCCTATCAAACAATATTTAGAAAAAGAAAAAGACAAAGAGATTTCTAATATATTTAATGTGTATTGCACTTTATTTAATTGTATTAAAGAAAAATTAATTGACGAAGAACCTTCGCAAATAAAATTAGAAAAAAATAAAATGTATAAATTTCAATTCAACGATTTACTAGCATTACTGCAGACGTATTTAGATTCATCAGACATTAAAACAATAACATATACTGTAGGCGCATGTAATTCATTTATACAATTACTCACTGATCTGTTAAAAAAGGAAGAAGGTAAAACAAACAATAAACGTAAAAGAAAAGAATCATTTGATGATTCATCTTGTGCTTCTGATTTGGAAGATGGTTTGGAATTAAATTGCAATAACCTTTGTGAAAATAAATCATCTAAATCTGAAAGCACACATTTGTTAATAGAAATAGAACTTTCTGAGTTAGATAATTTAAAAAAAATATCGAAAAAGCAGGTCTGGTCAAAAGTAAGTCTCATTTAATATAAATATAATTCACTGAGAATTACTTATTTTAAATAATGTATTTAAAAGTATAACTTGTTATTTTATTTTGTACTTTATTATTGTATAGTTATGTTCTAAATGTATATATCAGGAAATGAAATAAATATTAAAATTATTTTATTGTTTCAATCATTTAACCTTTTACCATCCAATAATATCTTTAAGTTAGTTGAGTCAAGTGTGTGAACAGATGGAAAATATAAGAATAGCATAAAGATGAGTATATTTCTCACTATATCAAATAATTTATTAGGATTTAAATAAAAACACATTTGTTCAAAAAAAATTGTTTTTTAATAATACTAAAATATTTTTCTTACAATACCAGACAAAGGTGTATATTCTACAAGTCCATCTTGAATTATAAGGCAGTAAGCTGCTGTTTGTGCACCAATATTTTTACTTGCTTCGATCTCCACGCGTACATCCAAAGTTCCTGTTTTCAATGTTTCATTTTGCCTTGAACAGTCTATAACAAATAGCGGAGTTTTGGCGAGAAATGTATCCTTGTCGACAGAAGGTTTGTTGTCGCTATCGCCGTAATAGGACGATTGAAATTTCACAAACATATCGTAAATAATTGCTTTGTTCCCATTAAAATTATCATAGGGATAGTATTGTGAATTCAGATATAATTTAACGTTTTGAATATTACAAAAATCAAAATGACTGGCATTTTTATTGCTAACATTTTTCCTATTTGTTTGAAACGCAATTATTACGTAACGTGGTTTCTCTGTATTCGATGCTGTTTTCACTGTCCAAGTTATATTTTTAGTTTCCGGTAACGCTGGATATTCTTGAAGTTGCATACGACGAAATGGAACAGATATAGGTTGATCTTTATCTGTTAATCGTAACAGTGATAGGTTATACTCATCTGAAACTCTAATGTAAGGTATTTTCCAAAATATTTTATTTATAACTAGATCAACCTTAGGACTTGTTTCCGTTGTTACAATCGCATTTACATTCGACGAACTTCTTAACAGTATTAACTCCTGTTTCACATTCATAATTATATGTTTATAATCTTCGGCGAATCCAAGTAGTAATTTTAATGGGATACAAAATGAAAAAAGTTTTTTTAATTTTCAATGGCAATGTATCCAACCTCCAACCTGCGTTTAGTAATATATTCTTTTCGTCTTCGCGACTTGTTAGTAAATTTTTAATTGTAGATGTTATTCCTACATTTTTTATGCGATCAATTTCTGTACCACAGATTTCATAACGTATTTCGTCGAAAAGAAAAGCCATCGCATTGCTGACAAGTTCCATTTTATCATCCTCATTAACACCATCAGGTTTTATTCCTTTAAACGTTCCCTCTATGTATATGTAACTTTTGCTAGGCAATGTGTATACATTCTGCTGGTGAACAGGTATACGTATTTCATAGTTTAACCCATATGTTGTTTGCGCATATGGCAGATGTGTATGGTATTCCAAATCGATAATAGTTTCATCGAAAATAATTTTTTCATCTACTTGTAACATATTTTCGATTGACCATAAAGCCTAAAGATTCTAGAAACTCTTCGTTGCTCCTGGTCAACTTTATAAAAGTGCGATTTTTAGAACTGGTGGTTGGTAGTAAATTATTACTTCTGTTATTATTGGAAACTAATACCATACTTAAGTAGATTCACGTCTTAAATGAAGTCTCAGTGTAACAGATTCGTCTCTGAAATTTATAAGTTGCCCCTCCTGATCCTCGAGTCGTACTGATACGTTGTGAAGAAGTCCAGTTATATTTAAAGGTAAGTATATTACGGTGGTCGGTTTTTCAACAATTTTATAACCTGGCTCGACTAAGGGATAAAATTCATGAAGAATATGACCTTCAACACCATTTTTATATGAGCCACGCACAATGTTGCAAGCAACACGTATTGTATCTACTTTGTTAATGTTGACAGTATTTGAAGAAGTATGCCATATATTAGGTTCCAATTTCTTCTTTTCAAATCCTAATAATGGACCAATGCTACCAGGCTTGTCGAATCTTATAAGTTTTGAACAGAAGATTCTAGTTTTCAAAGTATTATTATTTCCTCGTATATCCAATACAACATGTTTTTCATGTTTCATAGTCTCTTTTAAGAAAGAAATCATATTTTCTAATTCGTAAGATCCTTCAGGGATTTTAATAAAAAATTCTCCATAGTGAAATGTATCATTAACATTTTTTTCAATATTTGGAATTGTATTATACGTCATGAGATCGATTAAACCAATTTCATATTTATGAGTAGATAAATCTATTGGCGGAAAAATATCACAAGATAATTGCGAGCCTCTCCCGTTTAAGCATAACATGATATCATCAGATGTTTCCTGTTAGAAACGCTAAACACAAATGACCGCAATTAATTGTATTCGTTTTCTGTTTAGTGGTGTAGTTATAATAAATGTTTACATTATTCGAAGATGATTTGAAATAATCTATTAGTTCCGGTGGAGGTTTTAAATTACCGAAACTATCAAAATAAGATATTTTCTCATTTATTTTACGATAGCATACCCAATGAGTTCCTTTTCCTTGAACACTATCTAAATTTACAATACCGTTTTCATTTTGTAAAATTTTATAAGGAAGGTTATCACGCATAAATATACCTCTGAAATTAGGTATTTTCAATTCAAAAACATATTTTTCTAAATCAGTATTTGATAACGCTCGATTAGGTAATTTTAATAATATTTTTTTTTTTTACTTCCTCCGCCTTTGTATGGTTTTAAATAGTAACCTGTACCACTTTTCTTTTTAATTGTACTGTTTTTCTTTTTAACTTTATCACTTTTCTTATCAATGCATTTCTCCTTCAAAAGACGAAATGCATTCAGAAGTGCTTTGCTGGTTTTACAAGCTCTCTTCTTTTTTCCTCCTTCATTCTTAGTTTTATCGTTTCCTTTCTTCTTGTTACTAGTTTTACCGCCTCCTAATTTATTTTTCATTTTCATAATATTAGTCACCGCGTACGCAGCGGCTTTTTCTCCAAAACTAGCGTCTGATGATGTGACTCGTTGCCAAGCTTTATTAGCCAATTGATTGTCAGCAATAGCTCTATGATTTGAATCTGTATATTTTGAATATGCTATATCGTGATCCTTACAAGCTTGATCTAATTTATTAATACCTGGATCGTTTCTATTTAATCTTTGTTGTAACCGTGTACCTGGTCCACAATATTGATATCCTGGTATGTGTAATTCGACTGGTAATAAGTCTATAGCACGATTTAAAATTTTTCCAGGTAGATTTGAAATAGTACTTATCAGCCCACCGCCTCGATGTATACTGTGCGATTTGCTTCGCACAGCTTTCATTTTAAACTATTTGGTTTTTATTTTCATACAAAATATTACTCGTTATTAAAGGGTTATCCTTAGAATTTAGTAACTTAACTCTTTGATAGTAACTCTGTAGTACGATTTACAATTTTTCCAGGTAGAATTTAAATATAACTTATTAACCCACCACCTCGATGTATACTGTCGATTTGCTTTCCAACACTTTCATTTTAAACTAATCGTACAAATCTTTACACCATTCTCCGATCGCTATTACAGATTTATCCTTAGAATGTTCAAGGTAATTCAAATAACTTTACGCTTCCGTATATTTTTTATAATATACATTTTATTGTTTATTTACTTGACAATTTCGTTATACACAATCAGTTACCAATCAGTTCGATTTGTTTTACATTTTTCCAAAACGCATCGACATAGTGTATTATAACGATGATTATAAGTACATTTCTTACAACTGAATAACTGTTTCCATGTGAACCGAGTGCATATGTCTTCGCAACAGGTGAATCCTTCAAATTTAGTTTTATATAAAATTATCGTTCGGATTTCTTTTTGAGCGGTTTTACAGTTACAATGACAAAAAGAGTAATAATTACACACTCTACACGCAATTCCGTCGACTTCAGTTCCTTCTGTGGCAAAACATTGAAGATCACAGCAATAATCCGGGTTCTGAACTTTATTCACAACTTCCGTTGCTATGCTTTTTACGTTTTCATACAACCAACTAGTCTTGTTGGATTTACATTTTTCCAAAACGCAGTTGCATATATCCTTATGCCAACTACACCTCTTACAATTAAACAATTCATTCCACGTGAAACGAGCGCATATGTCTTCGCAACAGGCAAATCCTTCGAATTGAGTTTTATATAGTACAATCTTCCAGATATGCTTTTGAGCGGTTATACATTTGCAATGACAAAAATATGAGTAATTACACACCCTACACGCAATACCGTCGACTACAACTCTTCTTCTAATAAAACACTTAAGTTCACAACAATAAAGCGGATTCGGAACTTTCTTCACAGCCATTGTTTGCTCTGATAACATTTGTATGTTTAATGCTTTGTAATGATCTTTGACATCTACACTCTCATCCATCGCAACACTAACTGATTATATCAATATGAATTCATCAAATCCAATTCTGTACCTTCCTTTATTTATAGGTCGGTCTTTGTCTATTATAAAACAACAGTTTTTACTTTTTGACCATGCAATCGAACATGCTTCTTTAAACTTATCATATTTCATGTCTGTATTCACGTGATCGTTATATACATGACGCAAGTTTGTGTCATCTTGTTTGAATAAAACTAAGAAATTTGCATTGTCACGTATCAATTGTTTTGGAATGTGACTGTAAGTTTGACAAAGATAGAATGAATCAATATCGTTATGACGGCCCATGACAAAATAATTTCTAATATTATTCTGACGTTCACAAGCTACATCATCAAATATAATAATAGAATTAGGTTTCACTTCGTTTGGATGAAACACATCATCATTTTCAGTAAATATAAAATATCCTATTTCAGGTATTTTTGAGAATATACGAGTAAGAAATTTATACTTAGGTTGATTTATCGACTTGGAAAAAATGTAAATATTTTCGAAAAACAAAGCTTTTGGATGAAAAATTAAATTAAACATTAAACTGGTCTTTCCGCAATTAGATGGTCCGCAAATAATACATCTGTTTGAATTGGGTAAAAGGGGACCGTGTTTTTTTCTACAGTTTATATGATTATTTAAATACAAATCAAAATTTATAATTGATAATGAGTCCTTTTGTTTTATTGTTTTCATTTTAAATCTTTTTTGTTAATCCACGTGTCACTGGATTTATCGAAACCAAGCCAACAATTTATTTCCTTTTTTTCGAATCACCTTCTCTATTAGATATATATCGCTGTACTTTGTTTTACCGAGCTCCTCTTCGTAGAACCCACCTTTTATAATGTTACCTAATTCATCTTTCAAAAAATACGTTGTTGGAATTGTACGATGTACTTTCCAAATCATATACACTTCATTACTCCAATTAGGCAAATAACCTTTAGTAAACTGTTTCTTATATCTACTTATTCGAACTTTATCTCCTTTAATGAACTTATCACGTTTTGCAACTTTTAGTCTTCTGTTTTTACCTAGTCTTTTTAAAATTAAAAATTCGTTATTTTTATTAACTTCAATTGGTCTCATACCTATCGTTCTATGAGGTGTATTATTATATTTATTAACAATATTTTGAAGTAAGTCTAACCACTTGTAACTGCCTTGTTCACTAAATGCTTGCCACATTTTACCCTTTAAAGTTCTATTAAGTCTTTCTACAATGGAAGCTTTTTTATCAGAAAAAGTTGAATAATGATTTATATTATATTTATCTAATAATAATTTTACTCTAGAATTGTAAAATTCTGTACCTTTATCTGTTTGAAAATGACGCATTGGGTGTTTATCTAAAATAGGTTTCAATGCTTTTTCTATTTCATAAGCACTTTTAGACTTTATTGGAACTGCTATTGCATATTTACTAAAACAATCTATTATCACTAGAATATATTTATAACCTTTATTTACTTTAGAGAATTGTATCATTTCTACAAGGTCAGCCTGGTATAAATCATTTAATCCCTTTACTTCTACATAACGACTAGGAAAACTTTTTCGAACTTGCTTATGCAATTCTTTAGCAATTTCTCTTCTCACATTGATGTTCATAGTTTAGTAACTGACGAGGAAATGAAATAAGAAAGCAGTCCACATTATAATATAAATACATTATTTATTACAAATTTGCTAACTTACAATCTGGTTCTCCTACGGCAACTTCACAATCAATACATTTAACATCATCGTCTAATCCAAAATACACCGTATCACTTCTACTAAACGTTTTCTAATGATATAGACATGGCGTCTAATTTAGTTACAAGTTTTTTAAAACGATCTAAAATCTCTGTAAATGACGTTTTTGAACATTTTATTCCAAAAATGAAAAGATCAAAGGTTTTTGCACTAATTAACTGATTAGAAAATTCATCAAATTCAAAATACGTTTCATTTTGAAAGAAATATAATAATCCATTTTTATACCTAAAACATGTGTCAATACACGGTGGTATACCTGGTAATCTTTCATATATTAACCCATAATATTTAACTTTGAATGAGCATTCATTAATTTCAGCGAAATATATTTTGTTATAGAAAATAAGAGTATGTCCATTGTACGTATTAACCACTCCATCAATAACAGATGCTTTTGGTAAATTTAAATCTATACAATATTTTGGATAATTACTTACAAGATTTAAAGAAGGAAAATCAATCATATATATTAGACAATCAATAAAAATAACTACTTCGCCTGATGGTCTTTGATAAACATGAGATATTTTTGTAAAGTTTTGTGGAAGAAAAGGCAACCAATCAGGTAAATACAAAACGCTGTGATATGAGGCTTCCCCTAACTTAACAAGCCAAACCCATTTCTCATGAAAAATATATAAATGATTATGTACTATTAGATAAGTGTTAATATTTTTCAAAATACATAGATTTGGTTCCACAGGTGTAATTGTAGGTGTTGAAACTGTAGTCGCTGTGGGACGTAATGTCGTAGACGTTGTTGAAACTGGTAAACGAGGAGGACCATATAAACTTTGTATACCTAAAATGTCATCATATCCTAGTTTAATTATTTTGTCATTATAATAAGGAAACATAATAGCTTTACGGTCATTTGAATGTCTTAAACCTAATGCATGTCCGATTTCATGCACTAAAACATGTAGTAAATTTGATTGATCAGATAAACAATGTTGTGCTGAACACCAATTTTCTTCGTTGTCTATATGTATTTCTACAGTCGATCCATCTGCAATTGGGAAAAACGAATGCGCTAATACACTACCTCTACCATCAAATGCATATGGACAATAGTATTATTTTAGTTTTTGATATTTATGACTTAGATATTTGTTTGATATTAATATATCTGGACTATGTATACTATGTGAAAATGAAAGATCAGAATTACTTTCCCATATTTTAAACGCTTGTTCAGTAATTTTTAATACATTAGAATTAGCGTAAGAATAATGCCATTTAATATGTAATTTTTTCCATTTAACTGTAGAAGCAGAAAACCCAGATACATCATCTCGTACACCACACCATTTAAAGTTCATTAAATTTAACGTTTCGTTATTTAATTGACCATCTAAGGATAAATTATAGTACTCTTGAAAAATAAACAAAGCGCTGGAAAGTACTGTATTATTCACTGCAGTCAATGTTTCATTACTATTTTCCAAAAATCCCAAAATCTGAAGATATTGCAATGCATCTAATGTATTATTACTTGTATAAATTTTACTTTCTGTTAAAACTAATATTAATAAAACACAAACAAGGATTTTCATCATTAATTTAACGTCTTAACTCTATCACATACACTTAACTACTAACCATTTTCATACATAATTGCTACCTTTTCACTGCAATAAAAATTCGTCTTCAATATCGTCCAGCAATTCCTCAACATACTTGTCGAATTCATCTTCATTCATGTTCTCCGTAGTTAAAGGAGACTCTGCAGCAACTTCTTCCGCAAATTTATTTAAATAGTCCTGAATGGATTCAAAAGTTTCTTCAGGAGGAGCCGGTTCTACATTCATGCTGCCTTCCGTAGTTACGTGAAACTCAGCCGCCAATTTATTTAAATAATCCTGAATGGATTCCAAAGTTTCATCTGTTTCTTCAATAGAATACTGGTTGGAAAAATCCGTCAAGTCTTCGTCGATCTCCTTTAACCTTTCAGCCAGCGTTTCAAGAGACTGAGACGTTCTTGAGATGGTGCTGCATTCCTCCAAATACTCCTTATTTTTTTCCCACCATTCCTTGTAAGGCTGCCCTTCAGGTGGACATTTTTTAATACGTTCAGCCGCAGCGCTCTCCTGGTTTCTTTTTACGGATTGCTCTATTTCCATTTTGCACAGTATAGTAATTAGTAATATACTAGAAACTAATTTAATAGTTGAATAAAAGCGTAACAATACAGAATGATGTTCGTCTTCAAAAGTTACCAGTATTTAAAGCATATTACAATAAAAAATACTAGATTGCATTGATCTCATTAGTCACCATCATTTTAAGATACGTTTTAAAAATACTTGATTGCGATGCATTCGTTTTATATACGATTCTTAGAAATCAATAAATTACAAGAACTTGTTCGATACTAACGTCAATCGAGCGAACCATAACTTTTTATTAACGACCCGTATATTTTTACCAGCCATGTGTATATTTTTATCAATCGCCCGTAACATTTTCTTAACGAACCAGAACTATTTGCGTCAACATATACGATTCTTAGAAATCGATAAATTCCAAGAATCTATTCGATACTGACGTCAATCGAACGAACCGTAACTTTTTATCAACGACCCGTATATTATTACGATTACACGCTCGATCGAGCGTAAAACAATTTGTCACGCTCAATTTGTTATCGCGTCACGGTCAATTTGTTATCTGGTGACCTTTGGTCAAGGGTCACGTGACCTAAAACAATTAGTCACGCTCAATTTGTTATCGCGTCAAGGTCAATTTCACGGTCAATTTGTTATCTTGACCTTGGGGGGCAAGGGTCAGGTGACCTGGGGTCAAAAGGTCAAGGTTGTACCAGAACTCTTATTTCTACACTACTATTACACAACCCATATCCTTCGGGGGAAGTAATACTAAACAATTATCGTTGGTCGTACGTACAATTCAAATCCGTATACAAATTTGTTGCAATGTTTAATTTCTCACAATTATGAATAACATTGAAGCCAAACTAAATTTCATAACTAAACATTGTTGCTACAATTCTTATATTTTATACAAACATCTTTATATAAATTAATGGAGCATAAATCTTCTTTCAGTTCGTTTTGAAAATCTTGGGCACTTGTTGTTTTGTAATCTAGTTTAAGGACTGCAGAGTGGAATGGTCGGGAAAGCCGGGGAGTTGAAGTCGCACAAAATAACCAACCTTCAACGAGTTAAAAAATAAAATGACGTAGACTACTTCATCAGTCTGTTCGTTTAGCCAAATGATATCTCCTAATAAGTAAATTTTAATGTAATAACGATTAAACTGTAAAATAATTTGAACGTTAAACTTAATAAGGTAAAATAAACAACATAGTTAAAACTTTCTTGACATAAATGACTTATCAAAAGAGGAAACACATTAGAAAATAGTAGAGATAAATTATTGTTTGTATATTCGCCACAAACATAAACTAATATTAAATTTATATTCAATGTTGGGGGGGCACGTGCCTATGTTCCTGGTACAGTAGTTATAGGACCTATTCAATGTGGTGGCGTGAAATCATTTTTTAATCATTGCTGTTGGCCTATTTCAAATAGTGTCTAAGATAAGTCAATTTCAAATTCAACAGGTTTTTCTATGTTCTTAAACAGGTGCTTTACGGTAATGTACATATTTGGCGTGAAGTCGGGAGCCATAGGCCTACGTCATAAATGGTACATATTTTATTACTCCATGATGAATTATTGGTACTATATAAAGTAGTTTGATGTTACCTTTTCGTGTTGTACTATAGTAAATATTTTGTGAACAATAAACAAGTTTGCTAGTTTCTTATTAGGTCACATTAGACCTATGTTCTGTGAAATAAGTACTTAACATAGGCTAACTTGTTCTATACCAATAAAGTACCAATTGTGACAGTTAAATTTTCAATGCGTCATTGGTGACGTTGGGTTTATTACAATAAATAATTAACAACAAATAAAAAAAATTACAACAAAAACACATTTTATTATAACTATGCATATTCATTAAGTAATACAAGATTAACATTAAAAATAATACTTAGCCTAGTATGTACAGTATTTTAAAAAAGATGCAAAAGTTATTAAACACAACTTATAATAACGCTAAAAAGGTAAATTACACCACATTTATCACTAACAAGAAATAGTAAAATCAAAACATGAATTGTTCAGGCCCAGGATACAGATTCGTCATAACAAATCCATCAGTGTTGCCAACCGTAATATTAGAAACAAAATATTTACCTGGATTCTGAGTCCGACTACTAAAACGTAAAATAAAACAAAAAGACCACTTTTTCAAACAGTTTTATTGTACCCTTATTGTTGTGTTCCAGCTGAAGTAACCACTCCTACCTGAGTAAAAAGAGTGTGAGTTGTGTGTGTTGTGTGGGTTGTGGACACGCAAAGCAGCCGCTCAAAACGCTCAAAACAGCCGTGGTTCGCGTATAACGAGCAAAGCAATGGCTGGGTGGAAAATATAGTGGGGTCACCTACGAAGAGTGGAGGGACACCAAGTCCTCGATACTTTTCGTTATTCACCCCCGCGGGAGCCATTGCTTTGCTCGTTTATATTGGACCGAACTACGAATATACGATTCAGTCAATGAAGCCCGGAATGTGGGCAGTCAAGTTCCTCATCGTATGTGCGTGGGACTAACAGCAATACGGTGTTAGTGTTAAGTTTTCAGCTGGCCTTCTTCCAATGTAGGACTACAGTGGTTGGAAGGAAGATGTGAGCTGTGTGAATGTTCGCCCTTGACTGAATTTCAATAATCAAAATCACTGTTGTTATAGAAATAGATAAATAGTGACAATTCGTAGTTTATCTATTGTTACAATTTATCAATTTGAAATACATTAATTTTAATATATAGACTATGAATATTTACATTATAATAATAAGTCGACCGCGCAGCTGAACCTATGACGTGAGTTTGCATCCCTAGAATCGGCCTCGTAAGAGCTTCCCCACTGTGAAACCCTCTCGCGGATTTGAACCAAGTAATTTTATGTTATTTTACGTTTTGATCGATTTTGGGGGAACCAGACTAGCTATAATGACATGTAAAAAACAAAATGTGCAGAATAATGTATTATATTTATTTTTTACTTGAAACCACAAAAAGTTTCATTCTCGTACAAAAATCTTCAATAAATTTACTTCCGATAGAAAAAGGTGCTTCGGGTTTTGGATGTTTTGGCTAACGAACTCGTATGAGTCAATTAGAAAACACATCAATATAAAGGAATTTCTCACTGAAAATTTTTGGTTTTAGTTCAAACCTTTAATTTAAATTAGTACATATTTTGGCGATTTTGTTGTTTAAATTGTGATATTTGAATATTTCATATTATAATAATTTTGTCCGACAGATAGACAAAATTACAAGTCGCGTCGTAGTTGCTGGAAGGGGGAGGGGGGGGAGGAATTAAGTTGGTTGGTTTAACTTATAAACAATACATAATTTATATATTATCTTTTATTGAGTTGTCCTTGTTAAATTATGTGTAACAATTTTATTTTTGTTTTATTTTGAGCTGCCCCCAAAAATCCCATTTTGGGGAAATGGGTAAAGTTGTAACTAAAAAGTTCACTTTTATTTCCTAGAAAGGTGTCCTGAACTGGGTGTATCCATACTTTCAACTCACGCTATATACATAGATTATAATTCTTGAGAAATCCCCTACGTGCTTCGCACCTTAATCCTTCCTGCATAAATAAACATACTTTAAATTACTTTTTGATAAGGTGTAATAATCCTAACCTCAAAGGTGAAATGGAAATGATTTCACATAATGAAGATTTAAATTTCTATAGTTTATATGACACAACAAAAGTTCACTTGATAGACCAGTCAATGTTGTATTCTAAAAAATTTAACAGTAAACCAATTGCATTTTGACTTGAGGAATAGTAGGCCTACATGTAGGTGAATTTACCACCTTCGGAAACAATGATTTTTGGACCTAAAACGCAAAGACAAACATGGAACATAAAAACTTCAACCACTCTTGAACAACCTAGATAAGTAATTTTTGCGTTACAAACAAGTAAAAGAAATGTATTAACAGCGGATGCAGGGACGTTTGATCATTGTAAACTAATAAATATTAAACTATATCTAAACTCACAATTTTTCCCTTATGATAATTTAAATATTTCGTTTAAAAACGATAGATACGCCGAACTATCGTTCTATCTATCTATAGGATATGTATGCTCGGTTTCAATCATCTTATTACAATAGATCGGATGCACCTTTATTAACACCGAAAATGTTCAAAGAGACGTATCCGATTGTCGTTATAGATTGTTCTAAACAAAACGAATCAGTCAAGTCATCTACTGTCGATATAAGATTAGAGTTTGAAACCGAAGATAATATCCCGGATAATACATCTGCGTACTGTTATATACTGCATATTTTATCCTCTTACGAAGTGCATGGCAAAGAATATTATAGTCGGAGTTTTTGAAGCGCTTGATTATTTACCAGGTGTTCTAATCAATCACTATGGAAAACATGTTTTGTTTACTATGGATACATGGATGCATTTTATTAATAACGTTAATGATTTTGAGAAACACTTATTAGAAAAAGTTAGCGGTAAGAAAACCAGAATTAGAATAAAAGATTCAGACATTGAAGTTGACAACTTGAAAATCTATGGAAAACAATATATCAGACTAAAAGATTTTTCACAACACGATGAAAAGGTATTACTAACAACTGATGGGTTTTATGTGTTGAACGGTGTATCACATGCTATTAACCGATACCTGCAACAGCTATCATTAAACGGATCTTATGTACAAAAGTATCTAATCGATGTGATTCAAAACAACCCATCGGTCGAACCGGTATACGATGATATTGATTCTTCCATTTTAAACAGACTACCTCAAGAAGTTACTTCACACAGATATGTTAAACAGTTTGCTGAACTGTTAGGTGAATTATCATATAATCAGCTTGAACAGGTTGAATGATTTGTCTAAACAGACACGTGGTTTAGGCCTACTGGGGAATGGTGACCACGTTAAAATTTCACCAACGCGCCGTGAACTGTACAGCAAGACTATAAAAGGTCTACTGTGGTGTGGAAACCAGTTCATTTCTTCACAAGCTTATGACCGGGGGTGGTTCGGTTTAAAGAAACTGCGGACGTATTTATACTGATGGATGAAGATGAAGACCGAAGGATGGACACCTCGCAATATGATTATCTTCACTTTCAAAGAAGAATCTCTAATATCGAACAAATATTACAACCTATTTTAGAGAAGAAATTGTTAAAGATAAAAAGTAGTAACATTGCATCATCAAAAAACTGTGGGAATCGAGAGTGTATTGTAGAATTTCAAGAATTTAGAGGTAATTATAATGAATTTTTGATTAAAGAATTGGTTGTTTTAGATTTACCTACAAAAACTACGTATTACTTCTTATTCAAACCACCGTATTCTTTCGATACTCTGAACTATAAAGAATCTAAAACAAACATCTGGTTAACTAATTGTTTTCATCATATAAAATGGTCCGAAGGGTTTATCGAATACAAGGAACTTTTTAATATTATACACCAATACTTGGGGCACTACGATGTTATACACACTTCAGGGTCTGAGAAAGCTAAATGGATAAACGTTCGTGTTAATGCTAAGGTTGTTAACTATACTCGTAAAACTATGCAACTACCTCTTACGCCTGTAACATGTTTAGGTGTAAACGATATACGTCATTCAACCGAGAACTGTGCTATACATAACGCTTTGAGACTTGGGGACACGTTGGAACATGTTTGCGAATGTGAGAAAGAAGAAGAAACGTAAGACTGCTAGTGATCGCGTACCTATAAATACAGCTGAAATTTAAAGAAATTGTTCATTCTAACAAAACACATTTAAAGATACAACATCATGAGTGATTCTAATATTCAATAGTTAACCGAAAAATTTAATCTTGTCTCTAAAGGCAAGGGTGTAATAACAAAAAAATGTTCGGAGTTAAAACCGCTAAAACATTATTCAATTCACTCTTTCCTTAAAATGGAGACTCAAAATGGGGATGCAGTGATAGCAATACTCGGAGATTCACAGTACAAACATAGTAACGATCCTAAACTACAAGTATTCTTACCGAAAAGATTCGTAGATTTATTAATACACGAAGATTTGGATTCAATAGCAAAAGGTCAGTACTATCTTGTTTCACATGGACCATCAGGTGTGAACTCGACGGAGCTAACACTTCATGCAGCGGAAAACTAAAAAAATCCCATCTACTACTCTTTCCCCACTCCTTTTCTCCCACTTCTTTATATGTAACCCCTCCACTTTTATAGAGGATAAAAAGAGCTGACGATGTGAACTTGCTTCAGTTGCTTATTTCTTGTAGTACAGGAAACAACTCCCTGAAAATGGCTGACACAGGTAAGGAGTTTGTTACAGTTGTTATTGATATCTGCAAACAGTCTTCAACATCATCGAATAAATCGATACTTTATACTACCGCTGTAAAGGTTGTTGCTAGCGACAGCGATTTGATTTCAGTAAAACTAGAAACTAACTCCGATTCGCATCGTGTTACCAGCAAAGAAGTGCATTTAAAAAAAATTTAAAACCAATAATACCTGATACTACTTCTTTAACTTTATATAACGTCTGTTTTAAAAGTTATCAAAGCAATTCCTTTAGATTGGATACGTTTAAAAACAGTCCTGAAATTTTGAAGACTAAATCTCAAATGTTTAGCGATGCTGGTTTCTTTTATGCAGGTGAGGAGGATAAGACAATATGTTTTTGCTGTGGAATTGGTTTAAAAGATTGGAAAGACACTGACCATCCTTGGATCGAACACGCAAAATGGAGTAACACGTGGGCGGTTGTTTTGGTGACTAAAGGAAAAGGATTTGTCAATAAGGCTTGTGGATACCTCTCCAATTTGAAACATCAACTTCCAAATTTACCTACAACAGAGTGTAAAATCTGTTTATCGGATGAAGTGCAAGTACTTTTTTATCCTTGCAAACATTTAATATCTTGTGTTTCTTGTGCTCTGTGTTGTACAAACTGCGGTGTATGCAGAGAAAAATAGATTCATTCGCAAGAGTGTTTCTATCTTAGCAAACATTTTAAAATCGTCACGTGGATCAGTATACCTCCTGGGGAGATTACCACGTTAAAAAAGTATCAATGCGCCGGATAGCTGTACAGCATGATTTTTTTAAAAATCAACTGTGGTGTGGAAACCAGCTATAAATTCACCGAAAAGCAGTACAGCATGATTTTTTTAAATCAACTGTGGTGTGGAAACCAGCTTAACGGTTCTTTGTAAGAACCTGAAGCGATAAGCTAAAAGTCGTGCGGTGTTATTGTAGAAGTTGAAATTTACTTCTCTATAATATACCGTAAATTGGAAATCGACTTTAAGCTTTTGATCGCTTCGTAAAAAAATAAGTACTCCCAGTGATCGATCACGATCACTGGGGGTACATATTTTTTTACGTCTATACCGTGACCTTGACCTACTTTTTACCCCTCCGAAGTACCCGGTTAAATTACACGTAATAATTTCCACGTCATAGTTCTGACGTCACTATCCCACGTCATAGTTCTGACGTAATAATTTCCACGTCATAGTTCTGACATCACAAATTACCTACGTCACTAATTACCCACGTCACTACCCCACGTCACTATTTACCCACGTCAACACACACACACACACACATGCAGGTTGTGACGTCACAAAAAGTTGTGACGTATTGCACCCGCCTTTCCCTATACTGAAACATTCCCTTATTTTAGGATAAATCTACAATCAAATTAGTTTTTTTCCCAATATATTATGTTTAAATAGAATATCGTAATAGCGTTTTTAAACTTAAAACTAATTTCCTGAAAAAAACGTCCAATGTGACTTAGCTCCTTTATCCCCTGTACCCTTCAAATATTAGTAGACTATAGATAGGCTTACTTACTGATGAAAAGTTATCAGAGGGCTAACTGTTTTATCCGCTTCTCTCACGCTGCAACCAAAGGCCACACAACAAGGCATTATAACATAAAAAATAACGAAACACAAAAAATGAAACTTCAATAACAAAGACTAAACAACGAGTAACATAAACACACTTGGAGAGTTCTGATGTAACGTGGAAGGTGTAGGTTAAGTGTGTTAAACTGCGGAAGGGTGTGCTATTGAGGGCAAAGGAGTGGGGGTTAGAGAGCGGGAGACGACCACAGAACATGTAATACAGTAGAACCGGCACCAATGGCCGGGTGGGGTGGAGTGATGTGAGTCAAACCTCCTAGTTGTTCCCCTACTCTCTTGCCCTCTCAGTTCCTTCACAAGCACTTTCTCAATTACCTTTTTCTGATGAATTGTAACTGTTTTGCTCCCTTAAAGAGTTTTGTGGAGTGTGTTTTTTTTATGCAATGAAGCTTACAGGGGCTTAAGCCCAAATAGTTGTCCTACTTAATGCAATTACATTAATAATTGTTTTAATGAATTCTGAAATGTATTAATATTCGGACAGTGAACAAAATAAATAAAACCACTTATTTCGATTGTGATATTACCTTTATTTTATAGTGAACCAAGGTTTCAACAATAACAGTGTTGTAAATAACTTATTTAAACCATGGTCCTCCGCATAGGCGTCGCGTGGACTGTTTTTTTGGGGGCACAACCAGCCAACGACAGATCCAAAGGTTTGTTTGGGGGAGACGAAATCGGGAACATCCCCAGGCTAGAACAAATTTGGTTTCTGAAAGTGTAAAACAACGTTTAACCCTCTAAACGGCAGAAGGCACTATAGTGTAGTCTTAGCAGGCTGAGTCGGCACAACGGTAAGGTTTGATTGATTTGATTATATCACCCACTAAAAATTATCAAATCTCAATAAAACTAATATCATTGTAAAGGAAATATTTCAAACTTTAATTTTTATATTTACCATTTCTTTATAAAACTTATATTTACATATATGTAATCATCGTTTTAAAATTGTAGATTTCTGTAAACCTATTCCCGCGCGTGAATCACAGCAATTACATTCAACTTTCCCACGTTGACGTCTTATTTGATTGATCTCATTTTGTGATTCAAGTAAAGCTAATTCATATACTTTTGTGAAATAATAATTTTTACAAGTATACAGTTCAATTCTTTGATTTATTCTCTATACTTTCTTATAATAATATTTCATTTTTGAGCAAAGAAAAAAATATTCCTAAATTACTATTCAAAGTAGGTCTAGTTTTGTTGGGAGTCTTGTAGTAAACTGCATAAAAACTGGTGTTTTCAAAATAAGAAATTGATAAATATTCTTATACAGTTCTGTTTAGAACTAAATTACAAAACTTTTTTACATTTATGAAACAAATTTTAAAAATGTTTACTACTTTTTATGTAGTCCTAAGGTTGAATTTATTTCATTCGTTACTGAACATTTTTTTCTTGCTGAGCTAATAACTTTTTATAATTTTATATCAATCTATTTGTTAGTTGCATATATGAATTCCTTGAACCTTTTTCTATAAACAAATTATGGAACACTTTTGGATTGTACTACTTTTTACGAATTTTTGAAAATATGCTTCAAACGCCGAAAATCCCCAAAAAATTAACATTGTCGCTTAGAGGGTTAACATTACAATTTTAATTTTGAACCATTGACTGTTGAAGGAAAATCTGCTATGTTGTTTTCCTTTAAGAACAATGCCTTTAAAATTAGGATTTAGACTGTTCAAGGCTTACTTCCGTGCAGTTTTCTTGATACAAAATATTTAAACTTCTAAGTAAATAGTAATGTTGAGTAATGTTATGAATATTTCGTAAAATACTATTTGTTGAA
>JAGFPH010000216.1:360441-391909 GCA_018207615.1 Philaenus spumarius | reverse complement strand
TCCAGTTCTGACCTATATTTAAAATTTCAAGTCTCTAGCTCATCGGGAAGTTAGTTTAAACTCGTTTGCAAAGTTCCACCCGGACAGACAGACATGACGGAAACCGAACTAATAAAAACTTGTTAAAAAAGGTTTTTATCGAAATGAATTATAGCCTATGTTACTCAGGGATAGTGCAGGTTTTTATTAGTAAAACAATTTTGTTAATCGATTCAGTCGTGCCAGAGATACCCCCTACATACAAACAAACAAACAAACAATCAAACTAACAAACAAACAAACAAACTTTACCTCTTTATAATATTAGTATAGATACATACATATTCCATTATTAAGTTCTTCATTATAATATTAATAACTTCTAAATAATTACCGTATATACATATAAAATTTTAACAAATAAGCCTGCAATTCTATATAATTGTAAACAATTACCAGTTAAAAAATTAACACATCTCTTATATAAAATGCAATGTCCTGACTGATGATCAACGCAGAGCCGATTCTATTAAAGCTAGAGACTTGAAATTTGGAAGGTACATGCGTCCAATAATGTAAAGGCGTACTAAGAAAGGATTTTGCAAAATTTTGAATTTAAAGGGTAGAAAATGCGAAAATTCATCCCTCCCATAAGCAGCCATATAACAGATGAAACAGGTGATTCGTATTTATTAATGTGTTATTCTGGTTACTATGGTGATTATTCCAAACTCTTTCAAAAAAAGTGTGTTGATTTTATAATAATAGGCCTAACCTAAAATTGTGTTAAACCTTTGGTCCAAATAAGCTGTTTTATTTAAAATGTGTAACAATAATATAATGTTAAATTGTAATATTAGATGTTTTAATTATTATATTTCATAGGTTTTAAAGGCCTAACCTAAAATTGTATTAAACTTTTGATTCAAATCAGTTGTTTTATTAATTATGTGTAACAATCATTAGGCCTATGTTGAATTACACGGGATACGAATTACAGGATGTTGAATTACACGGGATACGAATTACAGGCTTTCAAAGTTTCAAATTAAGCAATAGCGAAGCATTGCCGGGTCCACTAGTACATATATATTATTTAGATACACAAACTAACCATTGAATACAGAAAAATACTATCTACATTTATTTACGCGGTGCGCGCGCAACTTTCTCTCTTCTGCTTCGCATCAGTTGATATGAGTTACACATCGTTGAATATAGCGTGACCTGACGCTAAGCCGGAGTTTTATACCCATCCAACAACTTTCAACGTATCTACTGCGCCCAAAGAAGTATTAACTTCAAAAATATATAATCATAAATAAAAACTATTTCCACATTCACAAACACAACATGAGTTACAACGTTATAAACACCGTTAGTGCATTTTGATGAATAGGTACAAGTTGGCCAACAAAAGAAGTGCTCAAATACTCCCATTTTATCAAATATAATAATATAAAAGTTCGACTGAGTCAGTACGGCAGTTTTAATATACCCCTAAAAAATGTATCTTTGTGAGCTTAAACGTTCAAGAGGATATTGCGCCCTTTCTACTTAAAGTGAAGCTGTGATATCCAACGATTAGTTCACGTAGCCATCAAACATGAAAAACCTTACCAATCTGGTTTATACAGTAAACATTGCAATGTAACCAAAACCGTCAAAAAATTGAGTATATACAAATTTGTAATTCAATATAACATTACTACTGTAATAAGATGTAGTTTTACTGTAACGTTTGCCGCCAACTGCGCTAAACGGAAAATGTTAACTAAAAAAAGTTGTGTAATTGTATATAGTTAATTAAGTTACATAATAGGACATTTATCTAATCTAAAATATTTTTCAGTTTTAATAGTTGCTTTGGGATATTATTTCTAAGCACATGGATGATCAAATAGTGTAAACAAGTTTTAGGTTTAAAGTTTCATATATATTAAACAAGGTTTTGGAGAAGAGACATTTTAATTGAAGGGTGGACTTTAATTAGAATATGAAAGAAAAACTAGAAAGCCGTTTGAGCACATGTTTTTAATTACCCCACACGGATAATTTTGTATCCTTTACTTATAGTGGAATGAAAAGAAATAAAAATGATTTATGTTATATACAGTAGTTAATGGATATAAGACAAGTCTGCTTACTATTTTATAAAACAGAGATACAAAAAGTTGCGTACGTTTTTACGGCTTTGTTATATGATATGATTTTTATAATTGAACTATAGTTTGATTTTTATCACAATTATAACTATAAACCAGTATATATAAGAATGGTTTTAGATAAAAACTGATTCAATTAAAAGGAAGAACAATTCAACTGATGTAATATTGTACTGTAATTATGAAATGATTAACTTATCACCATATCTAATTTATATACAAAGTATATCTGTACAATAAATGATTAAAAATTAATAAAATATTTAAATTCACTTTACTTGCTTTTTAATGTTTCGATTAATCGCAAACTTTAGTATGAATGCCGCCAAATTAAATTTTATTTTACCTCTTGACTCTAGAGTGTAACAAAAAGGTGCACTACATTCAATAGTCGATCATTAAATAATGTTTAAATAGTTATGTTTCTTATTTTGCAGTTTATAAAATAGGATTTATTTCCCCTCATTTTATCTACTCTAAGGTTTCCATTATAAGTAAGTTGATAAACTCTGGGAACATTTAATTACACTATTAACCCTCTATTGCACTAATAAATTTTTATTTTTGAAAATTATAATAAAATTTTTTATTGCAACTAGAACTTACCCTAAGAGGTAGACAAATTATTTGTATTTTTGTTATATTTTTTTCCCCTTACACACTTCCTCAGCAAGGGATATTTAATTAAATTATTTGTATTCCCAAATTTACTTTTGGTACCGTTTATTAGTGAAAAATAGTTTTGTTACTTCAAAGTTACACGGTGCAGCAGAGGCAATAAACGCTTTGGGACAGGATAGTAACAAGTAATCAAATATTGCTATTTTGACTAATATTTTTTCTCTTTGATCTTGTTTCTAAAAATAATTTTTAGTAAACACATTAACATATTCTAACACACTTTAAACTGTTCTAAGTTATTTTTTATAAAACGTTTTGAGCAGGCTACATTTTTTTTGTAATGTATGAATTGAAAAAAATTGAATATATTATTTCTTAGAATGAAATTCTAGAAATCAATTGCTTGTTGGAGTAAAGCACAGAATATGAACTTTACTTTATCAAAAAATACTTTTGGTGCTCCATCGCAATTTGATAGTTTTATACCGTCCTCTTTTTTGTAGACATATTGGCCAGTGAGCCACACTATCAAAGCGAACATCGGGTTCAGGTATGGTTCACTATGGTACCATGTGACTTTGAAGTCACAAACCTAATTTACAAAATATAAGAAAAGAACAAATTATTCTGCATTTGTAACTGATTATTTGTGTAGAGAAATGTTACAAACAAATAATATATTTTGTTTTTGTACGAAAATAACAACAGAAACACGTATGATACAAGTCATATAAATGCACAGCAACAAAGCACTAAACGCCAGCTGACATAGTACACACCATTGACAATCTAGCTATTATAGAGGGTCTGAACTGTTAGATTATGAGTTCTCAGCGTTCTCCATTTGTTCTCCACATGGTGCTATAACGGCCAAAAAAGGAATTATAATAAAAACAGACGGCAGTTGGTGGTATGTTACCTGAGAGTTACAAGGCACTATAGAGGGTTAACAAGTTTTTCTGCTTATAAAAATACTATGACATGTTGTTAGTGAGATGTAGCTTCCCTATTTAGCCCTTATCAGAACTAATACATTTTCACAACCTAATTCTCCTATCAGACAACAGCAAAGTTTGTAATATCGGTGGTTTCTTATACATATACATTGTACAGATTCTCTAAACAGGAAAGGCAAAGAGATTTAGTTATTTATTTCAATCGATTAAATAAAACTGTTTAAGAAGGGGCGAAAAAAACAAACCAAGAAGTGCAGAAAAAGAAACAAAAGTTAAATGAAAAAACCTTAAAAACTGCTTGAATAAACAATCACATAAAGAGAGATATGCACATTATATGCAATGCACTATCTCTTGAGGGAAATATATTAAGTCTTATTATTAACTTATTTTATAAATTGGTTTAAAAACTAAAACTCTAATGTCATGATTCGAATCGTAACCGTTTTAATTTTTCACTAAATGCTTCCCATTGAAAAAATGGAGTAAATTTGACACAAACTTCGAGAAAAATTTGTAGAGAAAATGTTAAACCTTTATTTAAAAGAAAGAGACTTCATGGTTAGTCTAGAAGTAATAAATACTAAGAGATACTAGGTTCGATTTATGCGGAGGTTAAATTATTTTCAAAAGCCTACCAATCTTGATAAATAATAATGAACATTATTTATTCAAGGTATTAATGAGAGTATCAATATATTCTTACTACCGAGGGAGCAGTTATTTATTCTTTTGTTTAGTTTTTCTCTTTAGATTATTGTAAATATTCAGAATGGTGGCAACCTTCTATTATTGTTACCATCAGTAGGATTTAAACAGTTACAATTTCGTAAGTTCAAAAAAGATTATTGTAACAAAAAACATGCACAAATTAAGGGTAATCACCAAACAAGTTCATGTTTAGTGCATAGGAAAAGAAAAAGAAAAACCCGAATAATAAAACAAAGTAAAACAGAGTATTCAATTAATTATATTGTCAGATGTCTTTAAGCGTGTTATTTGGCAATAGATTTGCAGCCTTTTAAATATTTTATTGAGTTGACGTAAACAAATAAGCTATAAATACAATTTATAACATAGTTTATGCAATTTGATAACCATACGCATTCGCAAACTATTTCAGTACATATGATGGTAAAGAAAAAAGTTACATGAATTAGAAAGTGGTAAAGTTTATAAAATAATATTTTCACTGTAAATCTAACAAATGTTTAATTTAACGTGTTGTGCAATTGGATTATACAATTAATACATTTTCATTACATACCGTCCGAATGGGCAACATCTGCTTAATATGAACATTTTAGTTGGATTATATAGCATATCATATTGTTTAATTTGTCTTTGATATTATAACGACTGAGTTATAGTTAGTTGAAAGCATCGAATGAAATCCTTTTCTGGTCTATTACGTTTAGTAAATCCAATCCATTAAACATAATAGATAACAGATTAGAAAGAAGGCCATTTTACCTTGAAAATTTAAATTTACAAGATGGCAAAAATTACTAAATGCCCAACATTCCAGTTAATAATGTGAACTATATGCTGTCCATTTAGGCAATCTATTTAGATTTTCAGTAAGTATTTATATTTTTACAAAATTGTACAATTTTAAAAATATATCGTCTTAATAGACTTAACAGAATAGAAATTTAATTTGAGTTACTCGAAACAAATGAAATAATTCAAATTTTTAACTTTATCTTACTTAGTTTTATAATAGGCCTATATATTACTATGTTTTATATTGTAGGAATGTTCCCGTTTTTAACATCGATTTATAAATAAAACAGGGGTACGCTATGAAACGGTTTTTACAACTGGTTTATTGATTGTTAACAAAATTGATTGTTAACAATTATTATACAAATTTACAATTGTTATGCTTTTTTAACAAAACCTCGGGTTAAGCTTTATAATATATTTTTAGTTGTTGATTACATTTTAGCTGATGGTAATATTTGAAAAGTATTATCTTAATTCAATTAAATAAATACGTAACTTACAACTATTGACAAAATTTCTATCGTGATTCTTAATCTAGGCTTAAGGGTAATGAGGGATGATTGGAATTGATGGGATGATTGAAATGGATAACAATAATTTTAACTTAAATAAAAGAGGTGTTTAAAATATACCTAAATATACTGGTGGTTAGAAACTTGCAGAAGTGATTGTAGATCTATTAATTTGTAATTTCGAATTTTTCAATTTTGGAGATCGTGTATGAATGTCTGATGTGAATTAGGCTAATGCGTTAGAGTTAACTCACCACAATAATTATCTGGAGGTGTTCTTATTTGAATTTACATCCTATTGTGAATTGTAGCTTAGAATGATATGGTAACAACTTATTTCTATCTTGCTTTATTTTGGTTTATATACTTGTTCTGACTTCGTTTCGGCCACTCAATAAGAAACGATACGGAATTAATTAAGTTTTTCTATAATCTGCTGCCATTGAAAGCTAGACACTAAGTCTCTATAATTTAAAATACGTTCTTCTTTCTCTCTCTCTTGCCATGTTTCCTCTTCTTCTTTTTCAGCCTTTTCCATCGTCTTTCCTCTTACAATTTTTGTTAGTATACTTAAGACTATACTTATGATTTTATAACATGATGAATGATCTTATTGCTAATGTTTGAAATGGGATATGAGTATAATGGGCTATGTGTTTCTTTTTATTATTATGAATGGTATCAGGGACTGATGACTTATGAAATTATCCCTGATATGATGTACCAACTGCTTATGACACAAAGAATTTTGGTATCATTACAGTTTCTTGAATTAATTAGAACACATCAAACCGATTGTATTATTCAGTTATTTGTTTCCGATACTTATTTAGTCTTATCCTTATCTTTCTTGACAATGTATGCATTTATTATAATGCATTCCGGAATAGAACTTATGTTATTGAAGTTATTTAATCTAAAGGCAGTTAGCAATACCTATCGAAATATAATACAACACTCACAGTCTTGATATCATAAATCAAATCATGTTTTTAAAACTTAGTTTTGAATAAACCTTAAGATTGTTTAGGCCTATTTGAAGTATTGACAAATTAAATTTATAAAATTTGAGCTCTTAACTATAAGATTTATTCTAAATAAGATTTGTACCACTTAGCCTACATTTACTCATTATTAATTACTTCGGTAGGCCTAATAATTAGTTCTAAAACAATAATTACTTCGGTAGTTCTTAAAATAGAAATTTAACATTTTTTTCTGGAATTTGTTCTTTATTTGTTAATTTTATTCAGCTAGAATTATTCAGTTGAAAAAATAAAAATAATAATGTTACTGTGAAAATTTAAAAAACTTAGTTTTTATTAAATATTTCCTGCTACAATGTAGGACAATATTGCAGCTACTTTACTTTTATTTACCAGGATGTAAAATGAACGTCTTTATTAATACATTTTATTTGTGAAAAAAAGATCTTAACCTCAAAATGAGTTTTTTGTGCTTTATTGAAATCATGTAACATAAAATTAGTTTTGAAGCTATATTTGAAGTATATGAAAATTACAGTTTTTACGAACGAAGAAAAATAAATTGTAATATTAAGTCACATTAACATATGCGTATGTAATCAAATAAACAATATAGCCTAATTAGACTTAGTTTATTGAACAGGTTTGGTCAGTAAATTGAACTGTTATTAGTATGGAACAATTAAATTTGTTTAAAATTCAAACACACTTAGCAAAACAAGTTATCAACGACAAAACGTTATAACAACATAACCATTAAAAAACGGTTTAACTTCATTTATGACTAAAAAAATGTTTGCAAGAAAAATATACAGTTAAAGAGCTTACCACCCCCTCCTTACCTCTCCAGGGTGCCTATTATATGGTATTTACTTCTATTAAATGTTTCCCTACCTAAATCTCAGAGGTTAATTTCTATTTAATGTTTGGTTGATATCTACATCCCTGGAATCTTCTTTTATCTGAGCAAAGTCTGTATTACTGTATTAAGGCAAATTGGTTAGAGTTCACCGAAGTGAAATCATGAGGTTTTATGTGTAGATTACAATTTCCCTGGCAACGTTTGGTTCAATAACAATACGAATGCCACTTGTCTTTGTAGAATGAACTTGTGTATTGTACGGCTTAACAACGGCACAAATAATTTTCATCTTAATATTCACTATTTCATAGGACATGTTTTAGATATGTGTGTTTTAAAATACACAATTTTTTTCTATATTACTTAGTAAACACATAAGTTACAACAATAATATTATCTTTTTAGATTTAATTTTAAAGAGACATTAGTTTAATTTAATATAAAGAAATATGTGGTATGATTGATTTGTTGTTATTGTGATGCTTTAGGTGGCAATTACGCAGAACGAGAAAAGTCACGTGCACAATTAATTGAAGAAATCTCATGACTGGAAACAATTATATTTCTAATAAATTTCTGGAATTAATTCAAACATTTTAAAAACTTTTAATATTATGGCTCGATCTTTATCTTAACGATATTCAAATAAAAATATTAACTTCAATCATAAATATGGTTGGTCCCAATTTTTTAGAAAGATGCTAACGAGGCTGAATTAGCCTAATGTTAAAACTTAATGTTAAAACTTTGTTTGCATTTACCTCATAGTTGACCTCATGACTAATTTACTGGCAATAAAATGTGTGGATTCAGTCCCTCATAAATATGGCCAAAGTGAGTGCCACATTTAACAGATTGTATGGTAAAATTATGTATTAGTACGAAACACATATGTACACAAACACAAATAAAATAGAAATCAAATATCTCTGAAAAGAAATAAATAAACATTATTTTGTCCTTTGTCACTTTGTGTGTATCATCTGTCATGTTAGTAATCTTTGTTATTGAAAAGTTACAATAACATACGACTGCCTTGTAGAACATTCATAATTCTGTGCCGTGTCTTGTCTGCCTTCTGACATCATGCGCCAACAGCTGATTTATACAGTACTGCCAACTTCATGACACCTCCCTTTTTTCAATAAATTTTTTAATATAATTTGAATACTTACATATTTCATAATGTGTTTCATAACTATTAATTGACAAAATAAAAACATTATAATAGTAATAATCTTTTATGAAGTATATATATATAAGACAAAGTTTTTTTTTTTAATTAACAAATGTTATTATTTTTTATTTTAAAATTATATAATAAGAATTTTTCTTTGTTTTAACCCAGCAACCAGTGACTTTATAATATTCAAACGATAAGCGTTTCGGGGTTTTTGCAACCAAAGTTTTAGAAATCAAAACAAATTGTGTTTTTAAAAACTAATTATTTAGTATTATATTATATGGGGTTTTTCAGAAAATTATGAAGAATATTATTGAAGAGAAATCAAATTGAATAGCATTGAAGCAGTATTGATTGAATGCCCATATACAAAAGATTACGTAGAACACATTTACACATATGTAGAAGAAAACGTCTTTATAACTGTACAAATTTGTTCTGTGTAGAAATGTATACATTCTTTTCTATGTAATGTATAGTAAAACTAAAAAAAAAAAAAAAAAAAAAAGAACTGAATAATATACTACTTATATTATTTAGATGATATAGGTAGTATTTCATCTACGGGACCTTCTGCTAGATGATCCCGCTTATTTGCAGGTGTCCCAACCATCTGTATCACTCTAAAATATTTCAGTCATATTTTATTATGTATGAAAGAGATTTTCTCTTTTAAATGATATCTAAATGTGTTAAATATATTGAAAATAAAGGTACTAACAAGATTTAGTAAGCACTGACGTAATGCTTCGTTTAAAGTAGTAAACAAAATTAGTTTTATAAGATTTTCATTTATTTCAATATCAAAACAAATTAATGCAATATTCAATACTACAAAAAATTCCAAGTGAGATGTTAACTTATGTTAAGTGATTTGTGATAAGTGACAATTATAAATTATTACAATACAATTAATTCGTTGGGAAAATTTACTTTCAACAATTACAACTGGTCTCTAAAACGTTAAGGCAATCTTCACCTGTAAAAAGGTTTTATTAAGCCTCTTTTGTTTTTAAAGACGAAATAGTTTTTCTGATTTAATGGCTAAGCGTTTTTAGGATATATAATTGTTGCAATTTAACGATTAATTCGTTAGTTTAACCCTATAAATGTATAAGACTATATTTGACCATCTTGTCAAACCGAATAGAATGACACTTCATGCGGGCCTTTCGGACGAAGTTGACGATTTACACTTAAAATAGCACAGTTTTAATCTGTTGCAATCTATTAAAACTATTGCATTGTCATCCAGTCATTAATTACGTTTAAAATCTCAAGTATCTAACTCAACAGGAAGTCTGTTTAAAATCGAATGCAAAATTTGTAGGCCTATCGAATAAACAGACAAGAAAGTTTTACTATCTATTAAACACGTGTTAAAAAGTAGTATTTAAGTATGTGTGTGCTGTGCACATAGGATCACTGAACGATAATAGTAATTACAGTATACAGTGTAGCCATTTTTTTCAGGACAGTCTGTAGCAAACCTGATGACCAGGCTGATGAGAGTGAGCAAAATGTGGCCGAGAAGGCAATAGATGACCCACCCCCATTCAAATAAACTCCGAGCAGCGTTAAGCGAGTTCGAAAACATGACTCCCCCATACAGCAGGCGATAAAATTTATGAAGTCACTTGTGGAAGTTGCCTACTCAAGAAATGAGTATACAGTTTACGGGGAGTTGGTCGCAAAAAAATTAGGAACTGCAACTGTTCCAAATTAGAAATGTCTTCAGCTCAACACAGTATTCACGACATTTCATTTTGTTTGGAAATGGGAATGTTCTACAGACAACTTACGGGCCTACAGTTTCAACCAACAGACAAACCACACTCAACAAGCTCGTCCAATAGTTTGAAAAAATTTTGAGAGCGATTGCTCCTCACCTTCAATAAAAATTATATTATACCTTCAGACAATACTGCACAAAGTGCTTAAGTGTTGAATATGATTCTGTTACCGGATATTTAAACGATTTCACTGCACTTTAAGCTTATAACAATCAATGTAAAGTAATAGATTACCTTATATTTGCTCTATCATGTGACTTCGTTTGGCTTTATATTAAGATTTATGAATCTTTTCAAATAATAGCGGAAGAAATTCTTCAAAGTCACTCGGGATTACACTGGTGACATTTTGGAAAACAGCTGATATGTAACTTACAGTGTTGCCAAGTTCATGACATCAGCTATGTACCCTGCTTGTTTCAGTTAAGTGGAGAACTCTTATTTGAATGAGTATTGTATGAAGGCAACAACCATTGCTTTATCTAGTGTAACGCATTTTAGTTTGTTAGAATTAAATATACGTATATACGAAAGTAGTATTATTAATTTAAGTTTGATTTCCATCACTAGTATCAAAACAGATTCTTTCATCTTCTCCAGGCTGCTTTGTTTGAAAAATCAACTGCTTTGTTTCCCACACTATTCTAATCAACTACAGTGTAAGGACATTTTTACGAGGGCTTCTAAAAGCTTTGGACCGTGGCTTCCTCGCATTACTATTCGTAAATACATTTCGTAATTAATACCAAATATACTAACAACTCGGGTTTTATAAATATTCCACAATTATTCAAGTAGGCTTCTATTTATTCCGAGTGAAATTTATGTCATGGCAAAAACGTTTTCAAAATCATACTACAGTAAATTTAATTAATGCAAAGAGTATTAGCAGTTATATTTCGATGTTGTTGCCCCTTGTGGAACAGTCAAACAACATCTGTGCCACCATTAAGTTAAGCTAAAACTAATAGCTCTATAAGTCAGCTTAACCGTATTGCAAATGGCATAAAATGTCAAAGCTCGAACGTAAGTTGTAACATGTTATAGCCTCAGAATCAATAACAATAACGCATTTAGTACAATGTAAACTTTGTATTTCTATAAAGTAAACAAATAAAAGTTTTACGGCATTTTTCAAACTTTAGAAAAACGTAAAATTACAATACGCATTCTGTATAATTATTATGATAAGCTAGCAATTATGGGGCAATTTAAATTGGCGTAATTTATTCGGAACTTTATGGATAGCTATCCTTCTTTATAAGAATGATGCAGAAAATCTTGAGTTAGTAAAGAAAGTTAAATTAATATATTGAAAATACTTTCCCTTAAATATAAAAAAAGTCGGGAATCTATAACTGTTGGGTTCTTAATTTTATGTAAAATCGTCATAAAATCATAAATACTTTCCGAGATATATAAATTTAGTGTACAGTAAATAATATGTAATTTTTTGTTACTAAATTTTATTATAATACTATATTTGCTTGGAAAAAAGTTTTCTGTCTATATAAAGTATTTCTTTGAGAGATCCATGAAAGGCTAAGAGAAGTGCCCATTAATGCAGCATCAATATTGATCCCAAGATCATGCACAAAACAAAATCTCTTGAATATTATTGCAAGGTACTGCCACTACTGTAATCCATTTGCTCTTATTATTTAAGTCTAAAAGACTGGTTCGAGACAAAATTACTACAATTTATTTTATAATAACCTGCCCAAGTATATTCAATTATTTATATTATTCGTTTCATCGCAAGATAGCGTATTAATTACCGAATCAATACTTTATTTAAGTAGAGCGAATAACATTTTAGAGAGAAATAAAAATATATATATTTAACCGTAAAATATTTACCCTATTAATACGAAGTGTAATTTTTCTAGTAAGAAATAAAACAATTAAAAAAAACGCGAAAATCATTAAACGCTTAACGGTAGCTTTTGTGAGACTAGTGGGAAAGCAATGAAGCCTAGTACTTACAATGGTTCACACAATTGAAACCTAAGGAACCACTTATCCATACTAATTCAAAGTTAAGAACCACCTGAACGTATATAGGCCTACTCATATTTTATACATACTTTAAGTCAATCCTGTAAATACTTATTTATGTGATATTAATTTAGAAACAAAAATGCAAAATTGTACCATAAAATGTATTACATATCTTGATGTCCTTCAAGAGGCCTTGTATGCCATTTTGACATGACTACCTGTTTCGAAGTTTCATGTCTCCATTCTCAAGTCGAACACAAACATTTAATATACATAGTTGTTCTCTGAGTCACAATTATAATAACACAACACACAAGTTTGTTAAATTAACACAGGGCGTATCAAATAATTTAGAATGTCTATTAATGTTCTTCGTTGACCAACCAATACGTCTCGAATGAAGAGTATTGAAAGGTTTACCTACCTCCGCCTGTCTAATTCAGGAAATTTGTATTGGTGTTCCGCGCTTAGCTATTTTGATTTCATATTTTGCATTGAATAACATATTGCAACTGTATTTAAGTGTATTATTCAATACAATGTTGTGATTGTTTTAAAGGTTTTGTATTTTAGCATTTCCTCGAGAGTATTCATAAGCCCTGATTTTTACAAATTTGTAGGATTTCCAAATTAGTCTGGAGGTCATCGATTTTATGGTTTTTTGGACAGGTTGCTCTGCTAATTTAGAATTTTGTGTTTCCAGAGTGGGTTTCGGAATATATTCAGATAATCTTGGTTCAGTGCAAAATGTAGGACAGGTGGAACATTGTAACTTGTAAATACTAGTTTGATGTGAAATTTACGTTGCTGTTCTTGCCGACGTTTAAATGTTTTCCCAATTTATTAGAAGCTTTGCAAGCTAAGATGATATTTTGCTTTTTCAATTCTTGCTTGATGGTATGGTGCAATGTCTTGAAGTATTCCATAGATATACCTTTTCGCTTTTATACTATAATTCGGTTTTTTTAAATTTGTTTACTTATTATTTTATCTACTACAGTTGTACTATTATAACCTAATGACAAGGTTAATAGTACTGTTAATTCTAAAATTACAAAGAAAGTTACTTACTTTGTTTCTAGTTTCTGGAATAGTACCATATAAGATATTAAAATATCTTTTAAGATATTTTTCATTGACTCTCAGGCCGCAATTTTAGCGTTAGGCAGCGATAGCCCCACTGATTGCCTCCGCACCGTCCAGTGCCGTGAACAGCTTGCAGAACTCATCAGCTCTGGATGGACAATAACGTTACAGTGGGTCCCAAGCCACGTCGGAGTTCCGGGAAACGAGCGAGCTGACAACTTAGCCAAGCAAGGCGCCGAATCCACCCAACCTAACAACCCCACAACTCTCAGAGCAGCAAACAACAAAATCACGACCACCATAAACAGATTTACCACCAATTACCTGAAGGAGCAAAGCATGGGAAAGACCTGGGAATGTCTCGCCACCAATGGACCAATATCAGGACGACTGGAGAGATCCACTGCCGTTGCTCTCTTTAGAACAACGACTGGACACGACTACCTTCAGGCCCACCTGCACAGAATCGGCATGGCCCCAAATGACTGCTGTCCTCTTTGCCGGTCCTCCCGGATGGACGCTCTTCATCTTTTGACATGCACCAGCCTCACGACCATGCCCGATGACATCGCAACACGCTACTGGGAGGCTCGTCGTCTAATGGCCGAACTGCCAAGGACGGATGGCGTTGGATAAAGTAAGTAAAGTAAGATATTAAAATTCCAGATATGTTTGTTTATGATTTATACATTTTTGCTTTTACACTATAATTCGGTTTTGTTTCTTATTTGTTTACTTATTATTTTATCTACAGTTGTACTATTATAACCATTAGCCAAGGTTAATAGTACTGTTAATTCTAAAATTACAAAGAAAGTTAGTTGCTTTGTTTCTAGTTTCTGGAATAGTAACATATAAGATATTAAAATTCCAGATATGTTTGTTTATGATTTATACATTTTGTACTGAATTACAGTGGAAGTAAAATTGTTACTATAATATTTTGAGTACATTTTTATTTGGGATATTAAATGAAAGTGAAATCGAACCAAAGTGACCCGCGTGAAAATTCAAAGCTTTTATTTTTGTATCAAACTATCTATTATTGTGCTAAGAAAATCTTTTTTGTACCATATTATCTCATCCAGTTGGACAAATTTGTCAAAGAAATGTTATTTACTTTATAGCATTAAAAATGTTTATAAGTCAAAAAGTACTTGACCGATTTAAAAAAAGGCGTTTTGGATTCAAATAAGATTTAAATCACCCAATAACTATCTCATTGACAAAATATTTGTTGTCACCAAATATAGAAATTTCTTAAAATATGTAAATAATTAATTGTTTTACAGATGTACATATATTGTTCAAACTTAAGTATTGGACCGATTTTGATCAAACGTAGTCTAAAAAATTGTCAGATGTTGCATTTACATGTAGAAAAATCTGCATGATAATCAGATCACTATTTCTCAAGCTATAAACTAACAGAGAAACAGATAGCTAGACAGACATAGATACGTATTTAATCTATACTTATAAAAGCCAAATACCATTTACTCATCATAGTTTTTCCAAAACCACGAGGCCTACAAACATAACATTTAGCACTAATACTCTTTATAGGCTCTAGACGCGCACTAAAGAGGGTTTCTGAAAATTAAAAATTTTAGGGGGGTTTTGGGGGTCAAAGTTACCAAATCACGATTTTTCTAAAACCATCGGACGGATTGGAATGAAATTTGGTATGTAGCTTCCCCTAGGGCCATAGGTGCTCGCTAAGAAAGTTTTTCAAAAAATTCGAAATTTTAGGGAAGGTTTGGGCGGTCAAAGTTACTACAAAAAACCATCGAACGGATTGGAATAAAATTTGGTATGTAGCTTCCTCTAGGGCCCTAGGTAATCGCTAAGAAAGGGTTTTAAAAAATTATAAATTTTAGGGGGTTTGGGGGGGTCAAAGTTACTAGAAAGAAACACCGAACGGATTGGAATGAAATTTATTATGTAGCTTCCTCTATGGCCCTAGGTGCTCGCTAAGAAAGATTTTTTTTAATAAATCGAAATTTTAGGAGAGGTTTGGGGGGGGGGGGGGCAAAGTTACTAAAAATTCCCATAAGAAATACATAGTGTAATATACTTATTGATATAATATATTTTTTGTTAATATACATTTAACTTTGATTTGTCTATCCGTGCAAAGCCGGGTCGGGTCAGCTAGTAGGCCTACACTGTAGAGGTAGAGAAGAGATATTATTATTTATGTATTATTATTATTTATAAATCATATTTAATTGTATTTTATCTATTTCGTTATATGTACTATCAATGTATCTTAATTTATTCCTAGATATTTTTATAAATTTATTATAACTTTAAATTAAGTCAATTCATCACTGCTAAAATACTGAATTTATAAATATTTAAAATCTCTGGTTTGTGACTGTGTTGTTTATTATCCTACCCTAATCATAATGTGGAATAGCTTTGGAGGCAATCTTTTGTAAATCCAAATCCATTACACAGAAATGAATAAATACAAGGCTGATCATTTAGCATCGGTTTTAGGATACTGTAATTTTATTTCATTTTTGTCAACGCTTGTCAGTCTTTTTTTATATTGAATGGTTTTATATTAAGTTTTAATAAATAACATTGTACTGAAACGGAATTCTAACAAAATTAACCACAAAAATGAATGCAAACTACATTCAAATTTTCAATATTGAACTATGTGGTGTAACACTATCTACCACATATGTTTTTCTCCAATTAAATTGCACTGTCCTGTCTCTAAAGTACTGTGTCAGTTTTATTTGAATATTTTGAATTTTCTTCTTTATATTTCCTTGTATAGAAGAACATAAAAGGAAAATTGAGGTGTAATACAATATTACGCTTCGTGGATTGTAGAGCTTTCATTGTTCTTAATTCTGCAAATTCGGAATGTTAAATAACGAGATTTAAAAGAGTTTATTACCAAATAAACGTCAATATACCTAAATTTAATATAATACAAGTGATTTTAAAGTGAGTAACAATTAGTTATATATTATACCTATAAATAAATATGATTTCCTTTGTATATCTTGTGTCATATCTTTAAAGTAATTTCGCAACAGAAATTTTTAATAATTGCAAAGTGTTTAGAACTAATAAACAGATAAAAATCCATTTAAAATGGCATAATAATAGGCTATTTAAATAGACAAACAAAATCATATTTTTTTTAATATCATTATTACTACAACATTTAATTTGCACTTTATAATTATTCCTCTAAAATGATCAATTCGCCTTTTACAAGCATACTATATTGTATGCAATTATATTTAGGAACAACAGGATAAAATTGATGTAATTTACCATTATGTTTGTTACAAATGTTCTCTTAATCTGAGCAGTCATTAATTAAATAACAAATTACATTTTGCAGTGTTTTGGTTCACTGGCAGTGTATTTTAATTGCCTTTTCATATTCGGAAACATACCAGTAGGATTTAACTTAAACTAAAAAATTTTATAAACTGTCTAGAAAAATATGCTTCACAAATTAAATAAATTATTTATTTTTAAATACATGTTATTCCATATTAATGCATTTGCTTGAAATAATTTATTTTCAGAGGAGGCTGTACAACTCAATTCATATACAGTCATTCCCACATTTAATTTAGGTTATAATATCTCATCAAATTATTTACAAAATTAATACAAAATGGAATATATATACTACCAAATAATATTTGCCCTTGTTTGGGAGCAACATCAGACAGAGCAAGTAAATCTAACATCGGTAACTAGGTTAGCAATTTCATAACTCTGTGTTGCAGGTTCCAACTTATAGCACACTCTAGTATGCATGAGTGCCGCTGCTCCACTTTGCTTTAGTATAGCCTATATTTTTTGATTGCAGCATTTTATCTACCACAAAAAAAGCTGTATATTTCATTCCAAAGAACATAAGTTGGATCTCATTTTAATTGCTTATTAGGTGTTTCATGAACTCCTCTTGGCAGCTAATTCTAATAAAACAGATCCGACACAATTATTATATATTATTGAAGTTTACTTTTCTTTATTTTATAAAATGATGTTGTTTGATTTTCTTACCTTTACCCTTTGCGATCTGTCTTACAACAAATTAAATTTTGTCTAGATGTTAAGTGTTTGGAGTCATGAAGACAAAACTCCTTCCGGCGTCGCTCCAAATTATTCCCCATCATACTCTTCTCGTGTTTTTAACATTCCATTCTTATTTGAATTATCTGCTTCTGATTGGTGTATAATTCTTTTTGTAAGACAATCGATTTATTTTGCCTGTTTTTGCACTCGTAAGGTTAGCTGGTTCTCATAGAATAAAGTATATGTTGTATTAGTGAAGTAATCAAATACTGCATCCGCGAAACTCTTGTAACTACACACGTCCATTGTAATTTAGATTTACCATCGACTGTCAGATTTGTTTCTAAAGATTTTACACTATGCTATATACTTTTGATTGGACGAATGTTTTTATTTTTATCATTATTAGTGTGATCCGTTATTTATTTATTAATGCATTCCATATTAATTAATTTGTTATTATTAAGCCTTTATAATATCCCTGACATAGTTTGTAACCTCAGTGGTACAAAGCCTCTAATGTAAAAATCTATTGTGAACACAAGAATGTTCACAGGTTATTTTAAAACAACTTCAGTGTTTACACACAGGTTAACAATACTGGGTGTACTCTCACAAGTACACATTGAACTGAAAGTTTCAGTAATAAAATGAAATTATTGTTAATATTCATGAAATGGCTATGTAATAAATTTATACAAATATACTGTACCTTTTTATTTTAAATTGAAAATTGTAAGATATGGGTGATATTGTGGCCTCGCAAATATCAATGATGAAATAGAACTCTTGAAAGTCCGAGTTTTCCTTTAAGTGTTATTTTTTATCTTTCCAATAAAACCTGTCAAATTTGGTCGATCTAGTACCATTTTTAACATTTATTTTATTTTCCTCAACTTTGTTGCTAGTAATAGGAAAAAATAAGCAGTTTTAGTATTGCATAGGGGGAAACCACCTGATGGAAACAATGTCTAATGGACCTGACCGTATTTATAACTGAGCTACTCTTACAGTTTCAGTACAATAAAGATATATATATATAATTATATATATGCACTCAAATATATAAGTTCAGTCCAATAAAGTTCTGAACAAAAGTGCTAATCAACAACTGGAAAATAACTTATTTTATTTGTTTTGGAGTTTCAAAGCTTGGTTTGTATAGGAATTATGCATATTATATTAAAATAAATAATTACGTAGTATAAAATCTCAAAAGTGATACTAAGAAATGACTGTGTTGAGTAATAACATCAATTGCTACTGTAAAATACCCTCTTAGTGGCAAAACCTAAAGATAAAGTGATACCACAATCACTAAAGTAGTGTTTTCTGAATTAATATATAAGGATATTATCTCTAAACTTGTTATTACCAGGAACTAAACATAAATATTGGTTCATAGAATTATTAAAAGTAGGCTAATTATATAAACCAAATTACTGGCATTGTTCAGAAATAACACTCAACTTTAACTTCTCTCTGAGCTAGTCAGTGCACACTGACAATTCACGGCTACTACTAAACAGACGTGTGATTCCTTCATCTTCAACTACCATTAAAAGGCTATCACAACACATTTTATTAAAAATAAAACTTTTCGCGCAAAATCCATATGTGCGTTGCCATATGGCATCGTGAGATCTTCATGGGTTTAAAATTCATCATAAAATAATCACTAACTTGTAACATTAATGTCAATGTTACAACATTTCCAGTCACTGTTCAATACTGGGATCATTATCATCAACAATAGGATGACCATGTGGTTACAATTTAATCAGGCATATGACATTTAACCATAAATTAATATGTACCAAAATTGCATTCATAAGCAATGAACAATTAATTGTAACAGTCTATGCGGCGTGTTAGTCGATGTTGGCTAAACATAGAATTTTGAATTATTTAAAAATAATAATAACAATACAATAATTCTCACACACACACGTTTAATGATCAAACGCGTTTCAACGACAAAGTCGTCATCCTCAGTAATTCATGAGCTACAACTAAAAACTTATAAGTAGTTTAGCCTAGGGACTAGGCTACATAATATGTATACCCCTCTACAAGAGTGGGCATGGTCTCAGCGTATAAACAACCAATAGGGTTATAGTAACAACAGAAAGTGAATAGGAGAGAGAGGGAGGGTAATATTACAAATGGTGTTGGATATATATGTAACAGATATACCCCTATTATAAAATAATAAATCTAAGCAAACTATATTATAAAGCAATATTAATAATGATAAAAGTAATTTAACAAATCTAGGGACGCGGGAGCGTCCCGCGCCGGCCAAGAAAATCGAGAACGAGACGGCGACCAAGAACACTGTTTACGCGACAGAACAAGTACGAGTTTTCACCCTCCCCTACCTCGACCCCCTGTGGGTCAATAATGTTGTTTTTTCGTACACCGCTTCTCGAGGGGCCCCTTAGGACGTGTACACAATTTTAATTTTAGGGACTATCAGATCACGGAGCTATGGAAGTATTAAAATCGTTATTTTTAAAGTTTTTCTACTTCTTGTTCTTTTACAGGGCTACAGCCTCACAAACTTAACGGATCGAGCTTAGGTTTTGCACACACATTCGTTATGTTCCAACGAAGTATCTTTTGTCCCCCTCTCCCCAAAAAAGGGGTTCGGGTTTTCCCCCTTTTTTCTGGGAGGGTCACTGGTATTGATTTTTCGTATACCCATTTTCAAAGTGCTCCTGAGGACGTGTACCAAATTTAAACTCTTGGGACCATCAGATATGGAAGTTATGAATGTTTGAATATCACTACTTAAAAAATGTTCCTACTTCTTGTTTTCGACGAGGTTACAGCCTCACAGAAATAACGGATCGAGGTTAGATTTTGCACACACATTCGATATGCTCCAAGGAACCGCATTTTGTGCAATTTAAACTCCATTCGCTCTAAAATGGGGGGTTAGTTTTTAGGGGTTGGTTAGAAAGGGTCAAGATTTTGTCAGAGTTGTTCAATGGGGGGACCCCTGAAAAAGTAGTCAAAATATACACTCGATAGGCTATGTTCAGTAGAATAATTACAGAATGGTTTATTATTTCTTACAAATGTTTTTTGTTCATAATTAAAAAATACTCAGTTAATTCAATTGGGAAATGAGGTCACGCATTTCCTCACTATCAATATTTCAGTTCAGTTGAACTATTTTTTACTGATTCTAAATTCAAAAACACTGGGCCTTTTGTTAAATTTTAATAAAACAGCTGATTTCACCCATCATCTGTAATACTTAAACAAAACACAGAGTAAATTATACTTTGGGGTTATGTTTACAAATTCAATCATTATAATTTCTTGTGAAGTTAATATTTGAAAAATATGATTTATATAACTAATGTATGCTAATAATACGTTATTAGATTTGCTTTGAGGTTATAAAGTGTGTATAAATACAGTCTTTTGTCTTCAATATATTCGTTTGTACAAATTTTAAGAAGTACCTATTCGTTTAACTTCGAAAACATTCTTACATCTTCGTATAACATATAAACATATTTCATTATTAATTTTTTCATAATATTATTAATAACTTCTAAATCATTTAATCTATCAATATGAAATAAAAAGCAATTAAAAGATAATATTTTTATTTTTATTTAAACATATAATAATGTTAAATAAAACATTTTAACAAATAGGCCTACAGTTGTATACCTGTAATCCTTGTAGTTCTACACTTTTACCGAGTTAAAAATCCCTGTCGGCATAGTTAGTTAACCCTAGTTGAAGTCTGTTGTTTTTAAGAAAAATATATGAGATGGGCAGAAAAATTAACCATGTTACGAGGGTTACTAATTTAAAAAAAGCAAATAACCTCCTTAAAATGAAGTGGATTGCCAACTGAAAAACTAGATGTACAAATAGTTATTTACTTTCTGGTTGACATCAACGTTCTACAATGCGATAAGTGTAGTAAATGGTTGAGATAAGACGTATGACACTTTAATTGTGCCTTCATTTTTATATAACACACATTTTAACTGGTCAGATATTAGAAATAATAAACAACAAAAACTATTTTAGTTATTTACAGCAAATTATAAACAAAATGTAAAAAATATTTAAATATTTTAATAAAAAATTCATCAAGAAAACAGGATATATTATTTATATTTCACTTCAAGTAACAAATATTAAAAATTATTTCTTTAAATAATAAAATATTTCGTTATTGATACCTAAAATTAATTTTATCTAAAGAATTATCAAACGCTTGGAAAAATAGTAAATAGCACAACTGCAACCTCCACGAAGTCCTGCTGGATGGAGATAAAGCAATTTTATTGCAATATCTCTTATTGATGGAGTTTTCCTCTTTCTCCTTCATGCAAAAAGGTGTGATATGTCCCAAAAAGCAACCCTGTTGTAAAAATTTGCCCGCAAGGAAACCTCCACAGCCGAAAAAAGAATTGATATGAATGAAATCCTGCCAAAGGAGCATGTTCATTGTTCAGTGCTTCCCGCCTCGGTCTTGATGTGCCCATAGAAACCTGTGTAAAATAGTTAATTTCTTTCATCGCTGATTTAATTGACGGAGAGCTTCAAATTTCTTTCAACTTTGTTTGGGGAGAGCTTGAAATTTATTTCAACGTTGTTTGGCGTGGAGCTTGATATTTCTTTCAACGCTGTTTGGCGGGGAGCTATTATTATAACGGAAGTAAGGGACGAGGAGGCAAGATTACTTGGCTTCAAATTGTGATAACATTGATCCACAAAGAATTGAATGGTCATTTTGTAAAATGTTTGTAAATCAACTAAGCAAATATATACCGTTTGCTGAGATAGCATTGATTTGATTCTTTAACCTCAAAACATTAGTTAATTCAATAAAGAAAATTAAAAAATGTAATAAATAAAGACCGATTATACAAAGTTAAAATGAATTACTTTAGCCCTAGGATGCTTCATCAATTTTAAGGTTTGTTTTAGGTTTACCGATTTGAAACAGAAATATTTAGGTATTTACTTACTTAGTATTTATTTAGGTAGGCCTACTTATTTTTATTTTCGATATTTTTTTTGCCAATAATCATTTCTAAAAACACTCATTACAACTGATTAAAGTTTGAAAGAAATATCAAGCTCTCCCCAAACAACGTTGAAAAAATTCTGAAGCTTTCCGTCAATTAAATCAGCGATGAAAGAAATTAACTATTTTACACAGGTTTCTATGCACACATAAAGACCGAGGCGCGAAGCACTGAACATGTTCCTTTGGCAGGATTTCATTCATATCAATTCTTTTTTCGGCTGTGGAGGTTTTCTTGCGGGCAAATTTTTACAACAGGGTTGTTTTTTAGGACATAGATTTAACTTAGTAAACTAGAAAAAAATATAATAACATATTAAATAACATTAAAGTAAAATAACTTTCTAAGTTAAAAGTAACGGCCATGGGAAATTAAGTTATGTGGCTATATAATATGTATATACTAATAATTTGAAATATAATAATACAATTATTAAAAAATAAGGAGAACACTAACAACGTCACATATTAAAATACACTTGTTAAATGAATTAAATAAGGACAACGGTATATGTAAAACAATAATAAAACAGCAATAGTGATTCTAATTATAAGCTCTAAATAAAAGTTAATCAAGACTTGATTTCAAACAATAAGAAAATGTATTAAGAAGTATAATATAGGCAAATAATAAACAAGCACATAACAAAATATTATTCAGAAATGTAAGAAAAATCAACACATATTAGTTTATATTAAAACGGAGTTTTGTATAGGACCTAATTCATTTAATTCATTATTTACTATTATGTTTTTATTTTTATTAATATATAAAGTTTCCCAAGCGTCGAGAGTATTTAGTTTTATCACGTTCTTTAGAATGACGGTGTTTTCTACTTTAAAAAAATGACTTTCATCTAGGGAAAGCTTTGCTATAGCAGATTCCTCGGGCCGGTTGTATTTAAAAAGTAAAAAATGTTCTTTACTCCTGACCTTTATATTCCTTATTGTTTGGCCTGTATACTTTTTTGACACACTTCACAACTGACACTATAGATACCGGATTTTTCCTGTACTGGGACACGATCTTTAGGGTTGCCTAGTATCTTTCCAATGTTGTTTTCCGATGTAAGGGCTACGTTTACATTTGCGTGTTTTCTGAAGGTGTTTTGCACAATATTTGATAAAGCTGGAGTATACGTCATTCTTACCCATCTTTTTTCTGATTTGTTTGGGGTTAAGGTTGACTGGATGTTTTCATCTTCTTGTCAGTGGTTTTATTTATAATTTTTCTATTGTGGTTTTTGGATATCCGTTAAATTTTGCCGCTCCATTGATGTATTGTTTTTCGGTTAGATAACTTTGTTAAGAAAGAGGTAGGTTGACAAGGCGGTGAACCTTTGAATTGAAGGCTGCTCTTTTGTGTGCAGGTGCATGTGATGAGTCCCTGGTAATAAACCTGTCTGTGTGTGTTGGTTTTCTGTAAACACTAAAAGTCAACTTATTGTTTTCTCTTGACACTAGTATATCTGGGAATGCTAGGCTGTTTTGTTGTTCAATTTCTTTTGTGAATTTCACTGTAGGGTAGATTTGATTTATTTGTTGATAAAAATTCTCAAGGTTTTCGTTTTTGTCGAACACTGCGAAAACATCGTCTACATATCTGATCCAAATACGGGGGAAATATTTAAATTAATTTTTAGCATTAACCTCGAAATTGCTCATAAACAAATTCGCCAGAAAACCGGATAAAGGGTTTCCACCGCCGTACCGTTATCTTGAGTGTAGAATTTATAACTAAATTGAAAACTATTCTGTGACATGCATAAATTTAAAAGAAGTAGATATTCTTGGATTTCGCTATCGCTTAGAAACGTTGACTTTAACCATTTCCATAGTTTCAGGTATTGGAACACTGGGATACAGGGACACTACATCGAAAGATACGAGATATTCACTGTCTGTTAATTGGGAATCTTTAACACTGTTTATACAATCGTTATGGTAAAGCCTGTGAAGATAAAATAATTAATGCTCTGCAAAATAAAAACATTCTTTATTTATTGAAACAAGTTCAGAACATGTCCGTCTGATAAAATCTACTCTTACGTTTTTGTAGAAATAAATGATTGAGTTTGTTTATTTCAATATTTATATTAAATTACACTAGCAGCGAGTGATGGTATTATAGCTATGAAGTAGAGGACATGAGGTCTGATGTATTTTATAATATTTATATAAAATTATAGCAATTAATAATCAAATGATTATACCACGCCCAATATTGCAATGGTTTATTAATTATGTTTTGTAATTTATTGAGTTATTTAATTGATTTCGTTAAAGCTATATTCATAGTGATTACTGTTGCATTCATACATGGGAAGGGGATTAACAATGAACAGATTTAATTAGGATTGTTATCGTAACCACTAAACCCCAACAACTAACTAGTTAATAATGCAAAATGTCTCAACTTGTCAACCCATAATCCTAAAATTATAAGCTACATAATCCTTATCCAACAACAAGTTCTCGCTTAGAACTTCACATAATAGGTTTCATAGACACATCGTGCACGAGTGAAACGTTATAATACAACTGCATCTTCATAACTCTATAAGGTAAATTTAAATATAAAACTCACAAATTTAACTTTTAAAATTTTACTCGAACTTTACAATTTTAAAGACTAAAACTCATGATTTACCAGCAAAAGGGGTTTAGATTAACTCTAATTCCAGTAGGTAACAACCAATTCAACTTATAAAAGTATACTTAGGTATAAGTACAGGCAGTTTTTTTATATTTGAAGGGTTTTACTAAGTAAAATATACACTGTAAAAGATCAAACAAAATTAAAGACACCAGTTGGAAAAAGGGAATCCAAACCGAATTTTGATGTTCAGTGCCATGAGTTGTAGTTTAGATATGATTTCTACTAACACATTTTTCAGGAATAAAATGTTAGTTACTTTCAAATAAATTCTAGATCACTAATTCATTTAATACTTTATTATTTACTACCTAAACATGTTAATAGTATTTAAAAATGTGGAAGTAATACTGTATTATAATAAACTTCGATTTTGAGGCAGTTTGGCGTATTGTATTTGCATATGAAAACTACTGAAAGTAAAATTATTATCAATATTGAATAAGTAATAATTATAATTCAAAATAAACAATAATAGTTCATACGTAAATATTACAGGGTTTAGGTTAACCAATTATCCAATAACCCATTAGTCAATATCCAATCAGCAATGTATTATTAACCAATGGGTTAAACCATTGCAATTTTGCAAATGAACTTAATACTACAGTTAATGAGTGGTGCAATATTGCTTGACGAATTCTCTTCGGATGTTGTATATAGTAATGTGTCTTTAAAGTTAAGCAAATCGGGAAATATATAAAAAATACATTCTTAAAATAAATAAATGTTGCTTCTAACTTGTGGGTTAATGCATTAACTAATAAAACATGAACACAAATTCTCATATAAAACGATTTTATTTACTATATACGTTTCAATGACAATGTAGCCACCTACAGTGATTCAAATCGAATAATACGGTTAATGCCAAATATATTTGTCTATATTAAATTATAAAAGGCCAATGGAATAACTTTTACCCTAGTAAATATAAGAAATAAAGAACTCAATGTAGTGACTGAGATATTATACGGTTTCCGTTATAATTGAAAACGTAAAATCATAACATGTGAGTTGGGACGAGTTCAAACCCAATTGTGTTTAACACAAAAGTAACTTTTTGATGTTCTGAAGCTGCGCTTGCATAATAGATGAGAGTTGGAATAGTTTGATTTGGTCATTATTTACTAAGTTGTCTCATTAGTAGGCTATCCTAAAATAGAAGAACATTAAAATGGGTTGGTCTCGAAAGTTTATGAGTGAGGGTGCATACATTAAACACTTAACCCGCCTACTTTTATAATGTAAAACAATAAACATTAATTAATTGATATACAACGCTGCCTCTTGCTATCATTTTTATTGCAATAACTATGGGAGTATAATTTCTACCTTAAACTTCTTGGTTAACAGTAGTTCACCTTTAAGGATGTTAACTATGACTGTACAAGATTAAAATACAGCGTAAACGTCAAAATGTATGAACACTGTCATAAGCATATTACAGTTAAAGAATTTTATGTTCTTAAAAATAAACATTAACTTTATGTTATAAAAATATGCTTTCTTTAAAAAAAGTGAAAATAAGTTCTGTTATTCTTAAGAAATTTTATCCAATACAGTAGCAGAATTAACAATTACAAACCGATTCAATGTGAAGAAAGTTATCCGAAGGATGGCTGTAACACAAAATTAACTTTGATAAAATATTAATGTATGAATAGCCATAACCGGTTGCTAATAATTTATAGTTTATTAAATCTATTGCTTACCTTAGCAATTTTGAAAATTGTCAATAGTTGACAAAAAAGTTTGGAAAAAACACAGGAGTTGTCGATGTCACACACTGTGATATTAAATTTGATTAAGTGTTTGTTCTAAATGTAGTTTTATTTATTTGTTAAATGTGTTTTATACCATTAACTATGTTTTTAATCAGTGTAATGTGAAAAGTATTTGTTAACCAGTGATTTTATGGTTAGTATTTTGAATAAGGAACGGTGTTATGGAAAAACTTAACAAATAAGAACCATTTATTAAAACTAATGAGTAATGAATAAGAAATACAATTTTGGGTATATAATTAAACAACACTACACACATTCTTATAGTAAAACGCAACAACAACAAAATACAAAAGACAAACAAAAACACAACAGTAAAGAATAAAATAAAGTAATATGCATTTTAAACTAGTCTTTACAAAATTCTGCATTGGCGATAGAAAAACAGCAAAGGTATTCCTCCTTAAAAAAAAAACATTTTTTGCTTGAAGTGAAGTTGAAATGTAAGAAATATTGTAATGTATGTGACGATTGTGTCCATGTGTATATATGTTTTGTTTGGGTGTTGTTAAGTAGTAAAACCTGTGTTTGACTTGAGACCGCGAAAAACGTCATACCCCTCTTAATAGGTATATTTGTGCCGAGATTTTGAACTATATAGCCTTCATAGCAACATAATTATTTATTTACTGTTAAAACTGTTTATAAACGAATTTTATAAATATAAACTGTTCAGGATTTAAATTAGTTTACAAAATCGTACTAGAATAACACTAGAATTATATTTTATGTGTACTAGAACGAAAGCACAAGAATAATTTATTTGAATAATTAATAAAATACGATTGTTGTTTTATTAGCGAAGTTGTAGTTTAGTTGAAAACTATTACACCATTCTAAAGCCAACCGAACAAGGTGCGGAAAAAAGTGTACACAACTGAAGTCTGATATACATTTTTGGTGCCATGTCACAAATAAATATAATATATTAATTACCTTGTAGGTCCGTCTTGTGACTTCAAGTGAGTTGTTCTTGACTAGTTTCGGGGTCTTGACCCCATCATCAGACTTATTTCACTCAACTAAAGTATATTTGAGTGTTATGTAACACTCACCTAATTACATATTTTACACAATTACAGTTGTATAAAGATTGCAAATGCAATTTTTCTTTATTGATTTGAGACTTAATAAACAACTTTTCCAATGGATATACTTGAACTCGTAAGATTTATCTTTGAATCATAAGGTTTCTTATGAATTATATTACAAATACAGATTCTTGACAGATACCTAGCATATTTTCTATGCCGTTCGACTTCCAAAACTGTTTTTATTATGTTTTGTAATTATTATAGTTTATACAATATGCAGTGGATTAAAAATGTAATAAATATATAGACAAGAAGTGCAACTAAAATACTTTATCTCATTTTAAGGGAGTGAAACATAAATGTAAATTAGTAACAATTATTTTGCTACATTACATCCAGAAAGGTTAATAAAAATAAAGCACTTGACTATTGCAATTTAAGAGTTGCAATTTATTTTTAATTTTCCAACTGGATATGAAAATCGTATTTATTCGTTATTCAAGAATTAATTCCAGATTTCCTTCATGGTTAAACTTTATGGATGTTCCTTTTATTTTTCATCAAAATAGCATCGGTACTTTTAAATATATTATAAAATTTTATAATGAAGACATAAAATTCGTAGTAAGTGCCGTAACCCATACATATATGAAGAACTAACCTTAACTACTTGATCCCAATACATTTTTATGAAATTTTAATTTAAATTACCTTATTATTTACCTTACCTAAGCGATGGCTAGTAATTACTGAATACTGTTAGATACCAATGAAATGTATACGTTCTATGTGCCTTGGGTACTGATTTATATTAAAAAAATTTCATAAAACGTTAAAATACATTTATTAAAATAGCTGGAAATGTTATAGTAACTGAAAAAAATGCCTAGTGTATGAAATCTACATATATTCTGTTCTAGTTGAAACACAGAACTAATAACTTGTTATTCCATACAGTAAATTGGATACTAAAACCAAAATGAAAATTAATGAATATTGAATATAATTAAATTTAAATTATTTACAGAAATATATTTCAAAAACATCCATTTAAACTAATTTGTTGAATTCTTTCTCCGAGATGAAAGAAACCAATCAGAAATATTAAAGACCTCAAATTTAATTTCAAGACACACACAAAAAAAGGAGGTTTGAACATCATATATTTTTCTTTTCATTTGATTTTGCGCATGTTCGAAAATATCTGTAAGCATGAATCGATTTGGTTTCAAATATATATTAAAAAAAAAAGTTTGGAAGCTCTAAAAAAAAACTTAAAACATAAAATACTCCAATTCGGCAACAATAATGTAATTTATGATAGAACATAAATTAGACTTTATTCAGTTTAGAGGCTTTGTTTCTTGAAATTTTGGATGTATTAATTAAGTAGTTAGAAACGGAAATTACGATTATCTAGAGAGTTAGAGAACGGTTATGAATGGTTATTAATGTAAAACTAATGAAAAACTAAATGTTTTTGCTGTTTTATTAACTACCACAGAAAGGTTTTATCCTAAGAAATCAAAACGCTAACAAACATTTGTGATGATATCCTTTCTAATAATTTTTAGGTTGTTAATTTATTTTTCAAGTTTGTTGGGATTCAATAGTTATAATAGCCAATGTTAAATCGTGTTTTGTATTTTCGTCAATAATTAATCTCCCGCTTTCATTAATCTGTTATAAAGTAAGCCTGAAAAGTAGAACAATTCTTCTGGCAAATTCGGTCAAATCTAAAGTGCAAATTGGGTACACATTTTTAGAAGTTTTCTAACATTATAAACATTACAAATTCAGGAAAATAATAAGCCTATGCATACAAAATGTTAAAAGGATATGTAAGTCATGTATCAGATTAAAAAGCTGCCAAAGCTCAATATGTGTTTTATGTTTACACTTTGGTTATATTCAAACAACAGGTGACAACTAATTAAATTAGTAATTATTATTCTTGAAAAAGAAGATTATAACTGAAGATTCTGTCTGATCAAGAAAGAGTCTTGTTGTTTTGAAATTTCAGCTATTTATTGAGTCAGATATTCCATTGAAATATTCAAACCCAAGGGCTCAAGGGAAACAAAAGAGGAAGAAACGTAGACGAGTACAAAGTGATAAACTCTCTTCGTTTTTTGTTTGTTTTATTTTTAAGAAAAGGAAAGCCAACATTAAGAGCACCATTTGTTTCAAAACTTCATGCAAATGATTATTTACGGTTTATAAGTTCATATTTATAAGAATACAAAGTTTACCGGTTACTGTAAATATATTTACTTAACTAGTTCAGTGATAGTAAATATAGTTATACAAAACAAACACATTTTACTTTTTAAACAGTTATGAAAATGATGTAAACTCTGTCTTTGTTTACATTCTGAATGGCTTTAATCCACCTTCCCTCTTCAGTTGTGGAAATGAGATTTGAAAAAAAATGTATTAAATTTTTTCCTTGAAAAATAGTTGGATTACAGTTGGAATCAACCGATCAGATTGGTTGTTATACATGTTGTATGTTGCACACTATACACAAATGTCTACGCATTCTTACTCTTATTATTATGCTTTAATTTGTTTTACTTTTGAAAAAAAACTACAGTTATCTAATTTGTGAAGAGTTTTATGCAGAATAACATCACATCAGCATGTAATTAAAGTGAGGATTCATGGTCTATTAGATAACAGTATTTAATCTGAAGAGTGGTCGAATGTTTGATAAGCTACTATGAAATTACTATCTTATTTAATGCATAGTTCACTTAATAATTAACAGACACTAAACGTAGCAAATTTAGAGATTGTGTTACAGTTAAACACATGAAATTATATTTTAATAATCGTTGATACATTATGAGTTTAGAAGTTTATTTTAATTACGGTACATGAGAATATTTGCTGCACTACCCTAAATAATAGTACTACTGGTTAATAACCGCAACTGCAAATATAAAAGCATTAAGAAATTACCCTACAAAATTATCATGAATATATAATTGACAAACATTATATTACATTATACATATAATATGATTTGATTTTCAAAGTGTATAATTATAAAAGTATTTTAGTTTGAGATTTAGAAACATACATCACAGTTGCTACAAACTATGTAAAGTTCTACATTTGACTTTTCTAGCTTATATTCTATGCAGTTATACCAGATTTTACACCATATGGAAAGATATGTATCAAATATTTTTGTCTACCTGAATGC
>JAGFPH010000216.1:340109-350441 GCA_018207615.1 Philaenus spumarius | reverse complement strand
TACCTGAATGCCACATTTGACTTTGTTAGCTTATATTCTATGCAGTTATACAAGATTTTACGCCATATGGAAAGATATATATCAAATATTTTTGTCTACCTGAATCAAGTAAAAAATCTATAAGCATATAGGAGAGAGATAGTGAAAATTAAGTCAGCGAAGGCTTTGCCTTTGGTATTTTAATCCTGTTATAATGAATATATCAGTTATGAAAATATGTAAATAAATGCAAGTTATTTTAAATCATCTAAAACTTTGATTTTGATTTACTTTCCAGTCAAACTTTTACATTTACTTTAACTAAATGTATAGTTATATTTGAATGCATGTCATAATATTAGTTTGATTTGTAATCTATTATTGTTTGTGCAATAAAATAATAAAAACTATAAACATTTACAACATAAACATTAAAAACAATTTGGTATGATTATTATATTGTTTCACTATCATATTTTATATGGATTTTAATACTTGTTAACTTAACAGCTAGTTTGTGTTTGATCATATCGTCCTGTAATCAAATGTGATTATTAAATAAAATTAAAACATTTATTTCAAAGCGATCTAAGTGCCAAAAGTAAAATTTTGGAGAAATGAAAGAAAACATAGCATTTTGTTAAACACTATTTTTTTATTACACATTTTTAAAATTAAAACCTATTATAAATTTAATAACACGGTAATAGGTAGTACTATCACAAAATAAATCAATGTCTGAGATTTTTACACAGTCCTCTTAAATTTATCTATGTCTATATTGTCCTTGACTGTCTACTGACACTCTGAAAGCGCTGCCACTGCCTGCCTGGCACATAGATAATTTTGAAGTGCACTGCCCGCTGGACATACAGGTCACTAATTATGTGGTGAAGTAACTAAAACTAAAGTAACTACAACGATGTAGTTGGAACAGGGATTTTTTAGACATGCATTGGTGCTGGAACATAGAACGCTTTGAAATTAATGTCTTCAATATGAGTATTAAGTGCTGTGACTTAAATTATAGCTAAAGACCGGGATATAATTTTTACTGTGTGATGAAAAGTTTGTAGTGTAGAATTTAGCTTCTAATACTGTAATTTCCTTTTAATTGAAATACACACAACACACACATTTCTTATTATCATAGGTTAATATTAAAACCCATCCACATTAAAATCATAGATTGTATGTATAATGTATATTCGTACTACGTTTTGATTAAACTTAGAACTGAGTTATTACAAAATTATAGGAATAATTTTGTTTGAGTACAAGTGAAATATAAACTTGAATACACGTAAACTTGTAAGAACAAAATTAAAAAAAGCACTCAAATAAGTAAATACATAGAGTATAATGTTTAACAAATATAATATTCCACACTTAATTGCGTATATTATGTGCCTGCTACAAAGTATGCAATTAATAAAGACGATACTTTTGCCTATTGAAGCTCTTAAAAAAAGATATTTTGTGTGAAGTGTGTAATTTTGTCTGGTAACCATTTAACGTGGAAGTTGGACATGATTAGAGTTTACAGGAGTTAAGAGAGTAAAGAGACATTCAGTTATGTGTTTCTTTAGAACTTTACTCAATTAAACTTTCTCACAGATAAATAGAAATAAGATGTTTATTATATATGTTGATGTAAGAACAGTTTTTAGTTACATTTTTGCAAGTAACTTATTTCTTCTTTGTTGCATATTTGCTTGGCAACAATATTTCTATATGGTAAATTGTTAGGGTTTATTTTATACTTCTCAAAATCAAGCAACAAACGTATAATAGAGTTACAACGTTTCTGCCTAAGGCCAAAGACTTTTACGTTCAAACGATATTGAAAAAAGCTCTTCAGTTAACACTTCAATTAATTTGCACAATTTGTGTATTGCTTAATGGAGTTTACAAAGAATCAACATATATAGCTTTCAATAATAACTGTTTCTAAAATTGCAAATTACAATGTTAAATATGTATAGCAACATGGAGCTAAATTTCTATTAATAATAATAATAAATAATAGTTATATAAATTATTTGATAAATGATAGTCACATAATATACTGACACTATCAATTCCTACTTCATGGGAAGTTACATAATCAATACTACTTTATTTAAGTTATTTATAAATTCTACTTCATGTCACATCGTCGTTTAAAGCAGATGCAAGACGTCTTAGGTGGTTTAATTCTTTTGGTCACATTTGCTTGCTGCATTTTAATATAACTCAGAAAGCTGATCAGAATTGAAATGCCATTTTATACGTAAACGAAGGTAAAGTAGTAGAAGCCACTCATATACACTTTTTATTTTAATTAACTGAGTGAAAAATTTGTGTTATCATTTACCTCAGATGTGTTAGCAAAATAAATATTTTATATTAAAGAAATCACGAATTACATGATAATTATTAGAAGAAAATTATGATGTATGTATATTAGACATACATTACGAAAGTATATTTAAACTTTGTGCGTATCACCTAAAATGTTAGATGATTAATCACATCTTTCATCCAGTATTTGAAAGACAATGAAACGTTAAAATAAAACCATGTAAAACGTTTTATATACAGCCATTGTGCTAGAACAATAAAAAATATTATATTATAACTATAAGTATTATTATTTACAAAGTGACAGATAAACCGGGGAATAAAATATTTTAAATCAAACATGACATGCACTGTTGTGCACTGGTAGTGGCATAAACAAACATGTTGTAATAGCTGACTTTGTAATGTTTATATTTGGTCCTCAAGACCAATTTGGTACCAACCAACTAGTTGCATAACCCTTCGTGTAATGTATATTATTATTGTAAAAAATTGAAATGATACATATACTGATTAATTTAATAAAGCAATCGGCCTGTATGTGTAGTCAGGTTAACCGGATAGGCAAGAAACAGTATAAACAATGTTGGTTTGATAAGGATTGTAGAGAGATTAGAATCAAGACCTTTGTTTTGTTGAATTTATTTAGAAGAACTGGTTTAGAGTGTATTAAATGTTTGTATGTAAACAGTAATAAGAATTACAAAAAGATATGTAAGTTTAAAAGGCTGCAATATTTTTTAAATATAAAGAAACAATTTAGAGAGGTTAATGACTCAAAGGATTTTTGGTTGCTGGTTAAGAGATTCGTAAATAATAAATTGGTAATTGGGCATAAAATTACAAGTGATGAGTGGGTTCGCCATTTTAATACTTTGTTAAATCCTATATTATGTACTAAAGCTATTAGTTATGCACCTCCGATGACAACTGTGTTGGAAATGGATAAGTATTTTAATATGAAGGAGTTGGTTATTGTATTGATAAAAGCAAAGAATGGAAAGACGCCTGGATATGATCGTGTTCCTTATGAGTTTCTTAAAAATAGTCCAGCAAATTTTTTGAGCAATTTACTAAACATCTTTAACGTTATATATACTTCGGGGAATGTGCCGGATGATTTTTCAAAATCGATAATTTTCCCTCTCGACAAAAAAGGTGATATTAATATTGTGAGTAACTATAGAGGAATATCATTTTCCGATTGTGTTTCGAAGTTATTTACCGGGTTGCTTTTGCAGAGATTACAATTGTGGGTTGAAAATAATAATAATATATTAACAGAGTATCAAGCTGTAATCAGAAAGGGATATTCAACAATTGACAATATTTTTAATCTGACAAATATTATAAAACTGAAAACAAGTGGCAAAGGTAGCAAACTCTATTGTTTTTTTATTGATTTTAAATCGGCCTTTGACTCGCCAGACAGAAAAGCAATTTATTATAAGCTGTATTCGACTGGAGTATCGTCGAAGTTTTTGGAAGTTTTGCAAAGGTTATACGTAAATAAGGGTGTGGACATCGCGTGGATTAACAGAATGTTTTACTACGGAAAGGGGCCTGAATCAGGGGTGCTTAATGTCATCACTGATATTTTCTATGTATTTAAATGATATACACGAGGCATTAGGAGGAGGTGTAAATATAGCAGGAGTTAATATAAGGTGTCTACTATATTCGGATGATGCTGTTATTATAGCGGACCGTCCAGAAATTTTGCAAGATATGATCGACAGGCTAGAGATTTACTGTGATTTATGGAACTTAGAATTCAATTTAAGTAAGTCTAAAATTGTGATTTTTAGGAATGGAGGTAGAGTAGCAAAAAAAGAGCAGTGGAAATTTGAAGGTTAGCGTATAGAAATTGTAAAAGAATACAAATATTTAGGTGTATGGTTAAGTTCAAAGCTATCTTGGGGCAGACAGACAGACAGCTATCTTGCAAGACAGATTAGGGGCGGCTAAATTTGGTATAAATGTAACATATAGTAAGTTATTGATAATAATAATGTACCAATGTCTGTAAAAATTGAGGTTTTTAAAGCAGTATTTAGGGCTGTATTGTGTTATGCAGCGCAAGTATGGGGTTATATGCAATCTCAAATAGTTGAAAAATTGTATACATTTTTTATTAAAAAGCTGCTTATGTTACCAAAAAATACGCCTGACTTTATAATATACTCTGAGATGGGAGAGAGTCAATTAATTGTTCTTATATACTTTTTCATTAAATTTCATGTATACAGAAAGTGTTGAAATTAAATGATCATAGGCTGCCAAAATTGCTTGCAAATGAAATTATTAATAAAAATATATTCTGGTATAACAATGTCAAGACACTTTGTAAAAAACATAACCTTGATTCTTTTCAATATTTAGAAGAAAATGGTGAAATGACTGCTATAAAAAACCTATTGAATTGTATTAAGACGGATTTAAAAAATAATTTATTGCAAAAAGCTTGTAATTCTGTTTATCGTGGTATGTATAAAGAGTTAGATTTTGATTTAGGAAAGAGGAATTACATGATAGACGGTTGTAGTATTTATTTTGTTTCAACAATTTTTAAGTTCAGAGGACAAGCTTTAAATTTAAATTTTAGGTTTGACTGGCCCGAAGAGTCTCATTTGTGTTCACTGTGTAACAGGTTAGAAATTGAGGACACCTACCATTATGTTGGTGTGTGTCCAATATTAAAAGAGATTAGAATTACATGGTTGGGTTCAGAAACACTAAGTATAAAAGATTACAAAGAATATTTGAATGGCCGAAATTGGAATAGTTTGTTTAATTATCATATTAGAGCATACAAATACAGACGAATGTTAGTCGAGTATTATAATTATTGATTGCTAGCTTGTATGTACACAGCCATAATTTTTGTTTAATGTTTACTGGTTTTTTGTTTTGTTTTTGTTGAGTGACAATGTGGATTATTTTTGTATAATTGTTCTTGTTTTGATTGGTTATGTATCATTTTAGTAATTATAAAATTGTATGTGTTTGAATAGCAACTCTACAGACGGACATTTGTCCATGTAACTGAGTTTGCTTAGAGATTATTTTAGTTTGTTATTTGTAAAATGTAAAGATTTTGGGAAATACACTCATTATTATTATTGTAAACAATTAAACAGGACAAACCATTAATTGTAACAGATTGAAATAAGTCTTTACTTGCTTTTTACTTGAAACATTTACTGGATATATTTTTAACGGTTTTACTAGTGAAATCATTTAAGGAACACAGCAATTTTATGTCTGACGTATTAAGAACGCAAATACAACTTGTTTATTTCATATAGAAGAAACTGTTAAAGTTAAGAAATTAAAGTATTTTTTTAATAAATTCTCGTTTAAAAATAAACATTTTAAAAATTATATATCCACCACGTTTGTAGCATATGACTTGTGTGTTATCAACACTTTTCATTAGTCAATATGAACTTAATAATAAAATTAAAGGAAAGCAATGTTATAAAACCTAACGAGTTCAATATTTTATTTTATGTGGTAAAAACTACATAGAATTTAGTTCATAGTAATTATATTTTATAGTTAAAGGGTTATGGTTTAGTTTAGTCAGGGTTAAGGGTTTATACTTTATAATTTAATAGTTATATTTTATCCATTATCTGTAAGACAATTCCGAATATTATGTGCTTTACTCGAACCAAATAATTAGAAAAAAATATTCTGTATGGTTCAACTGACTTCACTCTTTGTAGTAATTAATAATTTATGGAAAAAGAAATCCTTTCCGGAGGTAAACAGTTTCATTTAAACAAATATGGAAAATGTTTTAAAATCTCAAATTAAACATCCTACCTTTTCATTTACATGAATGAACGTGGTTGAATTTGTTAATTAGTTACTAATGTAATTTTACATTTACTTTAATACATTTTAAGTGTGAACAAATGTAATTATCATAATATATTGCAGGTACATTATATACAAATATTTAGGTATATAAATATATATAGTATATTAATACTCATACATTATTGTTAAGTTATGTTTATTATTAAAATAAACAAATGTGTTGAATCTATGAGACATTATCTATAACACAAATTTTATCTGTTCTGTATTTTGGTATAGAACAGTAAAAGGACTGTTGACTTATGCACAGTATGTTTGTAATGCACAATCATTTAGTAGTACGCACACTTCCTCCAAAATTTAAATTTAAAGTCTATTCTAATGATATGTATTGTATTAAGTTATTGAGTTTTAAATTCAGGTAGTTACTACTTCCTACTTTAAGGAAGGAATAATAGCTGTACTACATGTATAATGCATATATAAATATACTAGTAGTTCTGTGAACAGTAGACCTCGCTCGTTGAAATAATGTGGTTTTGAGCTTAGGTTAAAAATAATGTGCCAGTAAGGAAGTAAGCAGAAGGCTTAGCCAATGAAACATTATTTTGCAAATCCCGCGATTCCGTGGTTTCTGCTTATCGTTTTTTTCTTTTCTTGTGCTTTAACTGCTAAATATTTTCTTTTAGGGGGCATTGCGTTTTATTTAGGTTAATAATGCGTAAGGTAGCTAAAAATATCGCGTTATTGAGGGAAAACATAGAACTAAATATTTACATACTTAAATAACTAAAACTTAACAATGTATTTACAGTTCCATATCATATTCCAATATTAGAAATAACAAAAAACAAAAAACAAACGATGTTAAAACTTCGTGATAGTGATCTCAACCCATGTACCAACACTTCCCTACATGACGCATGACGCTGTCCAACGGTCATTTTTTGTATGTCCTTTATCGCCGCGATGTTTCTTTTGTTTCATCTCATTTTGTAATTCAAGTAAAGCTAAGTCAAACACTTTTATAAAATAATAATTTACAAGTATACAGTTCAAATCTTTGATTTATCCTCTACACTTTCTTATAATAATATGTCATTTCGGACAAAGGATATATTCCTAAATTACTATTCAAAACAGGCCTAGTTTTGTTAGCAGTCTTGTAGTAGGAACATAAAAACTGGTGTTTTCAAAATAAGAAATTTGAAATTGATAAATATTTTTATACGGTTCTATTTAGAACTAAATTACAAAACTTTTTTACACTTATGACAAAAATTACAGCAATTTTTTACTACTTTTTATGTAGGCCTAAAGTTGAACTTTTTCCTTTCGTTACTGAACATACTTGTTTTTTGAGCTAATAATTTTGTTAATTTTACTTCAATAATTTTTTACTGGCATATATGAATTCTTTGAACCTTTATCTAAGCTTACCGTTAGAGATACGGAAATAAATCAAGAATACAATTTTGTTGAATATCTAATTTGCTGCCCGCAAAATGTTATTAGTTTTTAAATTCGACTTACGGTTAAGTCTTAAACTGGCTTTGGAAAAAAGCTTACACTGAGAGAAACGGTCCGGCCGCCATTGTTATTTTATTTAAGGGGTTAAAAATGAAAAATGGAAAAAAACCGTATATATACATGGCTTGGCCTAGGAATAAGGAACACTCATGCAAAAATCATCAAAATCAGTCATGGAGTTTGGCCGTAATCGTGGGACAGACACACAGACATACAGACACACAGACACACAGACATAATGCCGAACGATCGAGTTAAAACGGAGACCTCACTTCGCTCGGTCAATAATTTCAGTTGAGTTCTAGTTAAGAAGATCTAAAAAAGTTGGAGATTGGTACAACATACTACAATATACTTTCTGATATAAAAAAGTATTCTAGAATAAAGTATGGATTTTGTTCGAACCAAATTTAAAGATAGAATATAAGGTAGACATTGAAGATAATATATAAATTCGTGTTTGCACAATTTGATATGTTGTTTGTGTTCAGTTTGATATTTAATTTTTGTACAATTTGATATATTATTTTTGAATAATTTGATATTTTGTTCAATTTGATATTTTATTTTTTGTAAAATTAAAAATTTTATTTGTATAATTTTTATCTTACACAATTTTATAATTTTGTTATTTGTTATTTGTTATTTTTTGTAGAATTTATTATTTTTTTACAATTTAATATTTTATTTTTTTTACAATTTCATATTTTGTTTTTATTCGAATTTGATATTCTGTTTTGATGCAATTTTGTATCAGTCGAAATTTTGTATAAAAATTTCCTAAAAAACAATGATGAATGTGCTTTCTAAATAGATTTTACATTTGAAGAAGGTTCAATCCCAGCACAAACTAAATATTAAAACAATATTTTTAATACACAAAGCTCACATTGTTGGTTATTTATATCAACTGATTAGTGTCAAGAGTCAAGCATATAGGTTCATGTTTATTGTTTGATGATATAATAATGGGCGGGAATACTGCTACTATAAGGAGGGAAACATTCTATGCTATACTGAAGTGACAAACATATGGCAATACAGTTTGAATCAATAATATCCAACACAATAGCTTACATGTAAAACCCTTGACAAGTAAAGTTTGAAATTTCTTCTTTAAACATCCTAAACAACTTTACCAATATACTTTCGCATCTCATTTCAATCCAAAACCTTGCATAAATTTGATGTGATTGATCGTTTCTCTCGCTTACAAATCAGATTAGCAATCGTATTTCACAGCCGACTAGCCAATCGATTACGGTATATGATGCGTAGCTCAACCCATGCGCACGTACTTCACTTTAATGTATGTAAACACGATCAAAGAGGTAATTATTTCTATGCACGAATACATTTTACAAGTTTATACTAATCTGTTATCTTAATTATAGCTCAATATTGTGATTATATACCAAAACCTCTTTGTATTTCTTTGCTTTGTTATATTTTTTTGCTAATAATTTGTTGAGAAAAATAATACATGAAACGTATACGCCTTTCCCTACAGTAGATGTTAATACTAGTCATGCTTTACAACATTTTTGCACTTTTTATTGTCTAGAACTTAAAGCTTTAAATATATTAAAACTGAATTCTTGCTTTAATCCTTATTGCATTTAGCCGACTGCATTGAATTAAACCATTCTATAAATCAAATGTAGAGATTACTGTGGTTTATAAACTCTGGAAAATTTTATCTCCAAAAAATTACTAAAACTTCAATGGAAATTACAAATAACACAATTTTTTATTCAAACCGTTGTACCATTTCAAAGCTGACAAATACATCTTCTTCACTTAATTTAACAAATATCAACTTGATGAAATTTACACAAGACTTAATAACTCTGATGTTTGGATAATATTAGAAATAGGAGCATACAAAAATGAAATTCATATGATATGAAATTAATCCATCAAGATATTCCATTTTACAGCATTAAATTTCACTTTTAGTCATGAAATTTGTTTTCCTTTATGATTATTATTCCATATATTTCATTGTAAGATTTTCAAAAGAGGAAAATGAAATTGAGTGTTTTTTTTGTGTATATTGTCTTGTTTATCCAATATTCTAAAAATACAAGTGCTAGTAATAATTATATACGTTAAAGTATTGACTTATTGCCATTTGAATCGTCCATAATTTTAGAAAAGAAGTAAGAGGTAACAATATATAACGCTTTTGTCAAATATTAGTAAGTAACATTCATAAATTAAATTTCTTGTTTATAAACAAATAATCGTTCTTGGGTGGTATTTTAAGAAGAAGGTAATAATTAAGGTCAAATCTTGGTTATTTCTCATAGGAAAACACATACGGGTGATAAATATTAGTTAGAGTCATTATTTTTGCAAATTTACAAAATGTATGCTAGTTTTAGAAAGGTAAAAAAGGGATTAAATAGATTTTCTAGCTGAAAATTTATAATTAAAGACTTTTTCGTGCTGATAGACAGAAGTGCGGTGCGGACAACGTAGTTCTCCATTTAGTGCAGGTGAACAACACACTAGATGATTTATTCTAATAGACAATTAAAGACAGATACCAATACTATAGAGGGTTGCATACTACTACCCTGGACAAATCCGGTAAGATTAGTTCAATAAAGTATAGTTTTACTGGGGTTACTGGTGTGTGAAGTAAGG
>JAGFPH010000216.1:323471-335476 GCA_018207615.1 Philaenus spumarius | reverse complement strand
CCTTTCGAAAACTGCTCAAAAACTGCACACGGGCTTATGAGTAAGGGAAATTGTGCAAAAACCTTACACGGATAGTGAAAAAATCATTTATTTGGAGATTCTTATCAATTTTGTTCTTTGTTCCGGGTACTATACCTGAATAACTTTTGCACAGGATTGTAGTAACTTTAATTACCTTTCGAACGATATAGCTCAAAAATTGCACACGGGCTTATGAGTGGGAGAAGTTCTGCAAAAACCTGACATGTATAATTAAAAAATCATTTATCGGGAGTTTCCTATCAATTTTGTTCCTTGTTCCGGGGACTGTACCTGAATTAATTTTGCACAGGATTGTAGTAAATTTAATTACCTTTCGAACTATATAGCTCAAAAATTGCACACGGGCTTATGAGTGGGAGAAGTTCTGCAAAAACCTGACATGTATAATTAAAAAATCATTTATCGGGAGTTTCCTATCAATTTTGTTCCTTGTTCCGGGGACTGTACCTGAATTACTTTTGCACAGGATTGTAGTAAATTTGATTACCTTTGGAACGATACAGCTAAAAAATTGCACACGGGCTTATGAGTGGGAGAAATTGCGCAAAAACCTGACATTTATAATGAAAACATCATTTATCGGGAGTTTCCTATCAATTTTGTTCCTTGTTTCGGGGACTGTAGCTGAATTACTTTTGCTTATAATTGTAGGAATTGTAATTGCCTTTTGAACGATATAGCTCAAAAATTGTACACAAGCTTATGAGTGGGAGAAATTGAGCAAAAACCTGACATGGATAATTAAAAAATCATTTATCGGGAGTTTCCTATCAATTTTGTTCCTTGTTCCGGGGACTGTACCTGAATTACTTTTGCACAGGATTGTAGTAAATTTAATTACCTTTCGAACGATATAGCTCAAAAAGTGCACACTGGCTTATGAGTGGGAGTAATTGCGCAAAAACCTGACATTTATAATGAAAACATCATTTATCAGGAGTTTCCTATCAATTTTGTTCCTTGTTTTGGGGACTGTAGCTGAATTACTTTTGCTTATAATTGTAGGAATTGTAATTGCCTTTTGAACGATATAGCTCAAAAATTGTACACAAGCTTATGAGTGGGAGAAATTGTGCAAAAACCTGACATGGATAATTAAAAAATCATTTATCGGGAGTTTCCTATCAATTTTGTTCCTTGTTCCGGGTACTGTACCTGAATTAAATTTGCACAGGTTTGTAGTAAATTTAATTACCTTTCGAACGATATAGCTCAAAAATTGCACACGGGCTTATGAGTAGGAGAAATTGTGCAAAAACCTGACATGGATCATTATAAAACCATTTATCGGGAGTTTCCTATTAATTTTGTTCCTTGTTCCGGGGACTGTACCTGAATTATTTTTGCACAAGATTGTAGTAAATTTAATTAACTTTCGAATGATATAGCTCAAAAACTGCACACGGGCTTATGAGTGGGGGAAATTGTGCAAAAACCTTACATTTATAATGAAAAAATCATTTATCGGGAGCTTTCTATCAATTTTTTTCCTTGTTCCGGGGACTGTACCTGAAATACCTTTGCACAGGATTATAGTAACATTAATTACCTTTCGAACGATATAGCTCAAAAATTGCAAACGGTCTTATGAGTGGGAGAAATTGTGCAAAAACCTTACACGGATAATGAAAAAATCATTTATTGGGAGCTTTCTATCAATATTGTTCCTTGTTCCGGGGACTGTACCTGAAATACCTTTGCACAGGATTGTAGTAAATTTAATTACCTTTCGAACGATATAGCTCAAAATCTGCACAAGGGCTTATGAGTGGGAGAAATAATGCATTTTCCTCGCTCTAACTTTGCCATTTTGATTTGAATCAAACTACCCGCCATTTTGTGTAAAATCGAAAAATGAAAATATCAGTGTCTGGGACATTCTACAAGGATCCTTCCACTAAAATTTCAGCTATTTTGATGCATATTTACTACCATTTTATCAAGGTGGGAAAAACCTATATACTTATATACCGTTAATCGTTATAACTCCGCCATTTTGAATCCGATCGAAAAACAAAAAAAGCATATCTGAAGAATTCTACTAGGACCCTTTCACCAAAAAATCAGCAATTTTGAAGCATATTTACTACCACTTATCAATCCGGGAATAAAACAGATATATATATATAAAGTAATTTTCAAATTGGGTCGAGTGTAATAGCTCTTATTTTCTTCAAAAATTCGGCTAATAATGATAGAACTGAAATTATAGCATCAATCTTTAACAGTACTTTCTTTTAAATATTTGTCTTGTAAATCTTTTATATAATATGAAGAAGATAATTTTTCGAGCAAATATTTATGCTTTTACTATTGACACTACTGACCACTAATAAAGTGTTTAGTCTTTTATTCTCCAAAAATAAAAATTAAGAAAAAGTAATTAGTAAAGTATATGAACACAATCATCTCTTATTATTTTGATTTCAGTAGTTATATGATAGATTTTAATTTACTCTTACTTACGTATAAAAAAATATATGTTTGTTCGATGGATATTGTTTCGTTGTTAGTCTCTCTTGCCTGATAAATCAGAGATTCTGGAGGGAGGACCAAAATATATTGTTCAAAATTTAATTACCAAAATGCTACATTAAAGTATTTTTTTTTTATTTAAGGATATTATTCATTATAATTGAAAGTATTAAATGTTAAATAATTTGTTGGTAATACGTTTAATTTATTCAAAATTTTGACAAATTTACTTAAGGTAGAACGACAACTTGAAGTTGTCCAGAAATAAATATACGTATATTATTTACTGATATGCAGCAACTTTAAAACCGGCAGCATGCCTACTGTAGTAGAAAACTTTTTATGGATATGTAATCATTTACGCAGTTTTACTATCTGCAAATACTAAAGAATTAACTGGCTTTTAACTGGCAATTAAAAAATGTAGTCTAACATTTATTACAAGTAAAAAAAAAAAATGCTTACGTATTTGTAATATACAAATTCAAACAAACAAATGACTTAAATAAACTTTACTTACACTTATTTGAGCAGTTTATTTCATAAAAATAAAATTTAACAAAATAAAGGAAGCTAAGTAAAACTATATAAAAAATTAATATACAACAATGATTGATTAAATCTTCCAGCCAACTTTATTCAAACTACATTTAAATCTGATAGATAATTTACGTCGTGCAATAAATACACACAAAATTAGAAATAAATTCCAATAAGTAAATAAACGTACTCGAGTACTCCAAGTGTGCCAAAGGTCGCTTCAATTATAAAGATTGAAACTTAAATGAAGTTTTAAATAAAATCTAAAAGATAGTAAAATCTCCATTTTCATTTCTTATTGTTAAATGGAGGTTACATTACTGAAAGTTTTATATGATATTACAATTGTTAACAAAATATACTCAGTGATTTCTTTACTCAACTTTCAATATTCAAAATAATAAAATAATTAATATTGAAATTAGTATTATACATGTTTTGCTGAAATAATTGTGTAATTATCCTAAAAAGTATATAGATATAAAACATTTCAAAACATGTAAAATTAAATACATGTTAAATGAAAGTAGGAGATAACACAAATTTTGTGTTTAAGACTAACAAAGTAGCTGACTTTCATTTTAATTTGGGGAAAGTTTGTTGAACGTTGTACCTATTTATTCATACAATGTGAAAAACAAACATGTTTTTACCGTCCTTTGCTCATACTTTTACAAGCAATTTTTATTTAATACCAAAGATAAATAAAAGCTGCTATTGATATGTATACACATTTGATTGATGTATGTTCTGTTACTATTGTTAAAATCAGTTTATAATTTTAACTGTTAATTAATTGTTCAATATTGTATGTTATAATATTAGAAACGAAACCATTCTAGTTTATTAATAAAAGTATACAGTGGTTTATTTTGAATACATGCTCAGGTGGACAGTGTTTATGGTAATAATTTAGCATTGCATACAAACACTACTCTATTAGAATATTGACAAGGGATTAGTGATTGTCCACCCTATGTTATATAAAATTGTTACAATATTTGGTTATTTACTACACTACAAGAAGGACATGTTAAATTATGTTTTGATATCTTTGAAATCCAGGTAAAATATTAGTTTGTCGACATTATCAGGGAAACGATGTGCAGTAACTTCTTTTAGTAAAGTTTTAGCTGAAATAGAAATAGTAAGATTTCAATCAATGTTAATATTTTGAGAAATGAGAGTTCCTGAAGCCATCTCTTTGTTCTCATTGAAGTTAATATATCGTAGTTTATTTAATTTAGAAACCACGTAATTTCAGTAAAGTAATAAATCTGTTATACATCCCTTGACCTTTAGGCTACGTTTAAATTTAAAATTCATGTTTATTTTATATTCAGGTACCTTAGACCAACTTTAATAAAATATATAATAAACTGTTTAAAGTAATATTCTCACAACAAAGTTCGAACAAAGTATGGATAATCGTTTGAGAAACTATTAACCTACTTTTTTTGAAGTTTAGTTCCTCAAACCATTGCAAACTTTGCTAAAAGGTAGTAAGTATTATAGAACAAATCTTCGACAAAGACGTTAGCGATAGATGTAACACATATGTTTTACTCATAAATAACTTTACCTGTGACCTTGCCTTCTATTAGACAATTTTGATGTAAGAAAACTATTGCATTTCGTTAACATGGCAATAATATGAACACCAAGGTAAGACTGATAACTTAAATATTGACAATGAGTAATATGATGGACTGACCAGTGCGAATATTTGCCAAGTTAGGACTAGGCCTACTTACCTAATTTAATACATTGATTTAATTAAGTAAATTACGTTTATTTATTTACGTTGGTTTAATCTGATTGTGTGATAGATTACACTTGCAAGTAGAATGTAAACAATCTAACAGCTGACATGTTAGATAAACAGATTGATAGATGTCGCCTTTCATTAGGAACCGTATGAAGTATAATATAAAGTTTTTAATCAATTTTTGTAACATAACATGCATTTTTAACTGTTTGTCTATTTTTCGTCAATAGAGGGGAGCATAAGCTTTAAAGTGATGCTTGAATAATGAATTTTGATGAAAAACTAAGGGAGAAAAGCTTGATTAAGCTTAGCGACAAAAAGCTATATATATATATGAGGTTAGTTTTAGAGTTGTTTATAATAGAATATAAAAGCTGAGGGTAAAGTAGTTTAACCCTCCTGTATCAAAATAAATACTCGCACTTGAATTAATGTTGTTGGATGATATAGAACACACGTTTATTATTAGTCACTTGAGCGTGACAAGTTGTTGAAAAGTAACTTGATGCCTTTGAACAATATTTTATCAGCGATAAATTTGTTTCCATTTAATTATTACAGGAGAACTTCAGTTGTTCATGTCTTTTTATTACACAACACAGATTAAACCTCTTAAACCTCTTGGTGTATTTTTATTGACTTAAGGGTCGGCTCTAGTAAAACAGAAAGCAACCTGCGACTCCCTATAGCGGCGGTAGGTTACGCGGACATTGCTCATCCTAAATCCATTTAAAACCCGCAATTATTCAAATAGCGTTTTTTTAAAAATACCAAACTCTTGGGGACAAGTTTCTTCATCCGAATGGCTTGGTGATTTTTCGCTATAGTTAATAGTTACAACATAAAAAATATTTAAAATCACTCTATGGCGGCGGTAGGTTACACGGACATTGCTCAGCCTAAATCCATTTAAAACCCGCAATTGTTCAAATAGCGTTTTAAAAAAAATACAAAAATCTTGGAGACGAAATTATTCAGGCGAATGGCTTGGTAGTTTTTCGCTATAATTAATAGTGATAACATAAAAAAATATTAAAATCAATGTTTTAAATTTTATTGTTAATAAATATTAAACAAAATATTTTTCTTAGTTTTTAAAAAGCCATTTGCATGCATAATGACCATAGCTTTAAAATGAGATATCGTTTATAATTTTCCGATCAAAAATAAAGGAAAAATTTGGATTTTAATTTAACATTGGTCTTATGGAGTGTCAGCCAACATGGCTGACAGCTAGAGCCGACCCTTAATCAAGTTTTGTATAATATAGATCAAGCATTATTTAAACTAGTTTAGCAGCAGAGTGTGTTTTTCTTTCAAATTTTGTTTTAAAAGGTTTTAATATTTATAAATAAAAAAATTAAATGAAATTTCAGAGAACAACTTTAATGTTTGTTATTTCTGCAGACAAAATTTAAATAATTTTTATATATATGATGCAACAAAAAGGACTTTAGAACTCTTTAATTTAATATACAGCTATTCAGACTACTTACAGAGATGGTTTTGGTTGATTTCTAAAAGTATTCAGTGGCAACTAATATTTTTCATACTGTTTTTGGATTGTGTATGTGTATATACATTTGGACCTACATGTTTTGTTATCAGCACAATAAGTTTTGAAGTATCAACACTTTTTGCAGTTTTAAAGCAAAAGTCATAATCTTTAAATCCACTACTCAATATAACTTTAAAATATCAGTGGGCAGTGTTGTTGGATGATTATAAATCTCTATTTGAATCCGAAATATTTTTGAAATCATTACAGTAGTTATAAGTGAGATGTAAAGGATTGATTTGTGCTGATTTAAATGAAAATACAGGTTTTGTTATAGTTGAAATTATATCCTAAAAATGTTCAGAAATAACATGTTTTTGAAATGTCAAAGGTACTTGATGCTTGGAGTTATATTCAATTTTTTGATGTCGGAGAAAATCTTGCATAGGAACTATAATTTTGTTCGCAATCTTAAACTACATTTAAATTGAATCTTCCGATTTTAGATTACAACATTACATTTATAATTTACGTTAAATTCATATTACTATCATCCAATTATATGCTGTAAATGATTCTAAGCTGGTTACTAATATATTGAAGTTTAATCACAGCCGAGTAAAGCTTATCAAAGGGATTCAATCATGAAATTACATAGATAATTATAAGATGGAAGGTATATACGTAGAAGGCTATTGTTTAACCTCGAGTGTTAAGATTAATTTAAATTTAAGTGATCTATTGAGATATTACTGAGAAACATTTCCCGACAGCAGGAATAACCAAATTATAGCTTCATGTGTTCAGCCATTACTGCCTTAATAGGAGTATTTAGTCTACATCAAGTTGACGAAAATAATAGGTTTTAAAATTTATATAAACTTATATTTTTGTGTTGAGAAGTTTTCTTACATATTATAAAAAGTATTAACAAATAACATACATAAGTTGAAATTGTAGAAATAAATAACACATTTTCAAAAATATAATTAGTTGCTTATGCTCATCTACTTAACATGAAGTACTCTTAGACAATGCAAGTATCCATAATTTCATTCAAATAATAAATATAATATAAGATTACAGTTGTCCTACATCTATGAATTTACAAAATTATATAATCAGATTTGTTTCTATAAAAACTAGTTTTGTTACAATATATATACAGTTTTATAAATTAAGTCAGACGTTATATTTAACATACACTTTCAGAAATGATTTTCCAACAAAAATAATAATGAACAGGCTAGTATTATTTGCGTTTTGTATTAAGCTATAATATATCTCTATAACAATATTTTTGTTCGTTAACAATAAAAAATGCAAGGAATTTAAAAGTTGAAATGGTGTCAGATGAGACAGTCTACTCAAAATGATGTAATTTAAGCTCTTTAATGTATTATGTATAGTTTGGAACGTATGTACTTATTTGCAAACAAGACATTTTATGATTTATCTAGCTACAAAAAATGTTATTATATACAAGCTATTTTATATTGTAAAATATTTTAAAACGCTAAGTATAATTGACCGAGCGTAAGTGAGGTCTCCGTTTTAACTCGACCGTTCGGCATTTCGTCTGTGTGTCTGTATGTCTGTGTGTCTGTCTCACGATTACGGCCAAACGTCTTGACCGATTTTGATGATTTTTGCATCAATGTTCCTTATTCCTAGGCCGAGCCATGTATATATACGGTTTTTTTCCCATTTTTAATTTTTAACCCCTTAAATAAAATAAAAATGGCGGCCGGACCATTTCTCTCAGTGTAAGCTTTTTTCCAAAGCCAGTTTGTGGCTTAACCGTAAGTCGAATTTAAAAACTAATAGTATTTTGCTAAAATCAAATTAGATTTTAAACAAAATTGTATTCTTGATTTTTTTTTCTGTATCTCTAACGGTAAGCTCACAAAATGGCCGTAAACTTCGAATTTGTTAAAAATCATCCAAGTTTTTGTAATTCAACTATGTTTTTATACGTTTATTCTAAACCAATTCAAAAGTGTTCCATAGCTTTTTTGTAGATAAAGGTTTAAAGAATTCATATATGCCAGTAAAAAAATTATTGAAGTAAAATTAAGACAGTTATAAGCTCAAGAAACAATCACGTTCAGTAACGAAAGGAAAATGTTTATCGTTATAATTACCTTGTATTAGTTGTCTTCAGTCCTTAGTTGCAGATTATAGCTACAGCGCTGTTTCGCCGAACACTGTCGGCTTCGTCAGGCTTGTACTAACACATACACGAACACATAACACTAACACACATAAAATCGGAGTAAAACTCGTCGTAAGAATTTAATAAAAATGTTTGTGGCCACATTATTTCGTCGTTCATGTCCAGCTGCAGGTAGGACATTAGATGTGGACAGAGGTTATCAGTATGTTCTGACAATTAAGTTGAAAGTTTGAACGAATTTGTTTTGTTATGTTTGCTTGACTTTGGCGATTATGTCGTATATAGGGTTGGAAGAGAGTTCAACTTGTCATTCAACATGTTATCTGGATTATTTTTGTACTCCCTATACATCTGAAACTCTTCCAATATATCCATTGTAGTCATTTATTTACTTTGTGCAAAATTTGTAAATTAGTGTTTATGTTGGTGTAATTATGGTTCTCATTAATTAAGTGTTCTGCTTAAGGGTCGGCTCTAGTAAAACAGAAAGCAACCAGCGACTCCCTATAGCGGCGGTAGGTTACGCGGAAATTGCTCATCCTAAATCCATTTAAAACCCGCAATTATTCAAACAGCGTTTTTAAAAAATACCAAACTCTTGTTGACAAAATTCTTCATCCGAATGGCTTGGTAATTTTTCGCTATAATTAATAGTTACAACGTAAAAAATATTTAAAATCACCCTATAGCGGCGGTAGGTTACACGGGCATTGCTTAGCTTAAATCCATTTAAAACCCGCAATTGTTAAAATAACGTTTTTAAAAAAATACCAAACTCTTGGGGACCAAATTCTTCAGGCGAATGGCTTGGTAGTTTTTCGCTCTAATTAATAGTGACAACATAAAAAAATATTAAAAATCTATGTTTTAAATTGTTAATAAATATTAAAGAAAATATTTTTCTTAGTTTTGAAAAAGCCATTTGCATGCTTATTGGCCATAGCTTTAGAATGACATATCGTTTATAATTTTCCGATCAAAAATAAAGGAAAAATTTGGATTTTAATTTAACATTGGTCTTATGGAGTGTCAGCCAACATGGCCGACAGCTAGAGCCGACCCTTAATTTGAGCTCTGTCTGTCTGTTATTGTTTTTTTATGGCTAGGGATATGTTCCTTGAATCTTGGTTTTGAACGAGCATTATGTTTGTCCTATATATATTTTATCACAGTCATCACAAGATAGCTTAAATATTCCGTCATATATAGCTTATACGACGAAGCCGACATATGACGAAACAGCGCTGTAGCTATGATCTGCAACTAAGGACTGAAGACAACTAATACAAGGTAATTATAACGATATAATTAACAGTCCAAGGCAACACAATACATTCTATATAATGAAAATGTTTAACTTTAGGTCTACATAAAAAGTAGTACAAATTATTGTAATTTTTTCATAAATGTAAAAAAGTTTCGTAATTTAGTTCTAAATAGAATTGTATAAAAATATTTATCAATTTCAAATGTCTTATTTAAAAAACACCAGTTTTTATGTTCTTACTACAAAACTAGGTGTTCCTACAGATGTTCCTACAGACTGCTAACAAAACTAGGCCTGTTTTTAATAGTAATTTAGGAATATATCATTTGCCCAAAAATAACATATTATTATAAGAAAGTGTAGAGGATAAATCAAAGAATTGAACTGTATACCTGTAAATTATCATTGTAAACTTCATAAAAGTATTTGACTTAGCTTTACTTGAATTAAAAAATGAGATGAAACAAATGAAACCTCGCGGCGATAAAGGACATACAAAAAATGACCGTAGGGAACCGTTAGAAGTGTTGGTACATGAATTGAGATCACTATCACGACGTTTTAACATCGTTTGTTTTCATTATTTCTAATATTGGAATATGATATGGAACTTAAGTTAACTTATGATACATTGTTAAGTTTGAGTTATTTAAGTACCGTATGTAAATATTTAATTGTATGTTGTCCCTCTATACCGCGATATTTTTAGCTATCTTACGCATTATTAACCTAAATAAAACACAATGACTCTAAAAGAACATCTTTAGCAGTTAAAGCTCAAAAAAGAAATAAAAATGAGAACTAGAAATCCCGAAATCGCGGGAATTGTAAATAATGTTTCACTGGCTAACTTTCTGCTCACTTCCTTACTGGCACACTATTTTTAACCTAAGCTCAAAACCACATTTGTTATTTCAACGAGCGAGGTCTACTGTTCACAGAACTACTAGTATAAATGTATTATTGACTGAGCGAAGCGAGGTCTCCGTTTTAACTCGACCGTTCGGCATATCGTCCGTGTGTATGTCTGTCTCTCAATTACGGCCAAACACCTTGACCGATTTTGATGATTTTTGCATGAATGTTCCTTATTCCTAGGCCGAGCCATGTATGTATACGGGTTTTTCCATTTTTCATTTTTAACTCCTTAAATAAAATAAAAATGGTGGACGGACCGTTTCTCTCAGTGTAAGCTTTTTTCCAAAGCCAGTTTGTGGCTGAACCGTAAGTTGAATTTAAAAACTAATAACATTTTGCGAGTAGCAAATTAGATTTTCAACAAAATTGTATTCTTGATTTTTTCCGTATCTCCAACGGTGAGCTCACAAAAAGGTCGTAAACATCGAAATTGTTAATAATCGTCCAAGTTTTTGTATTTCAACCATTTTTGTACGTTTATTGTAAACCAATTCAAAAGTGTTCCGTAGCTTTTTTGTAGATAAAGGTTCAAAGAATTCATATATTATGCCAGTAAAAAAAAATATTGATGTAAAATTGTAGAATTTATTAGCTCAAGAAACTAGCATGTTCAGTAACGAAAGGAAAAAGTTCAACTGTAGGCCTACATAAAAAGTAGTAAACATTTTTTGTAATTTTGTTCATAAATGTAAAAAAGTTTCGTAATTTAGTTCTTAATAGAACTGTATAAAAATATTTATCAATTTCAAATTTCTTATTTTGAAAACACCAGTTTTTATGTTCCTTATTAAATAAAACAAGTTCCTAATAAACACCTTAGTTAAATCCTATACTCAAAGGTATTTAAAGTCATTAAGTGCTTTTCGTCATTTATTTTTTATTTTATTTATGTTTCTTGTAAATATATCTTTTACGTAAATAGATTTGCATTTGTTCTAGTTAACAATAATAGCTTACCTCTCACGTGTTATTATTATTGCGTTTCGTCATGGTGTACTTCCGAAGTGCTTAGGACATAAATTATTGTACCTCATAACATATAGATTTGGCCGTCTACATACGACTAGATGCCACCCTTCAACCACGTTCATCCAATAGTTTCTTTTCAGTTGGTTGTGTATAAAAACATTATAATATATTGACAAACATAGTAGTACAACCTCGGGAGCAGTATACATACGACTAGACGCAACCCTTCAACCACGTTCATCCAATAGTTTCTTTTCAGTTGGTTGTGTATAAAAACATTATAATATATTGGCAAACATAGTAGTACAACCTCGGGAGCAGTATACATGTGTTAAATATAAGTTATTTTGGA